>ARYC01001346.1:0-26325 GCA_000711775.1 Oxytricha trifallax | reverse complement strand
TGTCGCTCTTTCAAATCTAAGATTGACACTTCAAACATGGATGGCCATTTGAAATACAATAATTATGTTGAACTTTGTGATGGCTATTTTTCATAGTAAAATAAGAATATTTACTCAAGAAATGTGTGTGAGTTTTCAAAAGTGATTTCACAAAGTCAAATCCCTGGAAGCAAGATCTAATGCTTGTCTGATCTGTGTCGCTCTTTCAAATCTAAGATTGACCCTTCAAACATGGATGGCCATTTGAAATACAAAAACTATGTTGAACTTTGTGATGGCTATTTTTCATAGTAAAATAAGAATATTTACTAAAGAAATGTGAGTGAGTTTTCAAAAGTCATTTCACAAAGTCAAATCCCTGGAAGCAAGATTCTAATGCTTGTCTGATCTGTGTCGCTCTTTCAAATCTAAGATTGACACTTCAAACATGGATGGCCATTTGAAATACAAAAAGTATGTTGAATTTTGTGATGGCTATTTTTCATAGTAAAATAAGAATATTTACTAAAGAAAAGTGTGTGAGTTTTCAAAAGTCATTTCACAAAGTCAAATCCCTGGAAGCAAGATCTATTGCTTGTCTAATCTGTGTCGCTCTTTCAAATCGAAGATTGACACTTCAAACATGGATGGCCATTTGAAATACAAAAACTATGTTGAACTTTGTGATGGCTATTTTTCATAGTAAAATAAGAATATTTACTAAAGAAATGTGTGTGAGATTTCAAAAGTCATTTCACAAAGTCAAATCCCTGGAAGCAAGATCTAATGCTTGTCTGATCTCTGTCGCTCTTTCAAATCTAAGATTGACACTTCAAACATGGATGGCCATTTGAAATACAAAAACTATGTTGAATTTGTGATGGCTATTTTTCATAGTAAAATAAGAATATTTACTAAAGAAATGTGTGTGAGTTTTCAAAAGTCATTTCATAAAGTCAAATCCCTATAAATATATTTTTTGTTATTGTTGCTAATTGGCAGATTATTATTAATCACTCTCTTTATACGATTAAGACTTTTGTATGATATGCCATTGCGCATTTATATGTTTTCAATATACTATTCAGAGATTTTTTAACCACGGAATATTCTTTGAAACTTAGTATCTCTTTTTCAAGAGAGAAATATGATTATATTTTTGATTTTTTCCATTTATAATATAGTTAATATTCTTCTATAGAAACCTTGACTTCTTTTAATTCATTTAATTCATATATTATTGCTTTAGTGTTACTTTTCTTAGCCAGTGGGATCGAACAATTTATTGACTTCGCTTTAAAAGCAGTTTAATTGACTATAAATTAATTTTTGGCTTGACTTATTCACTGTATAAATATATCACATCCATATCGCTCTTTAAACACTTAATAAATATACTCTTTATCATGAATAGACCCCTCAAGCTTGTATTTTTTGTCTTGCATTTATAATAACCTCAATCCTTAACAAATTCTCTAAAAATCAAATCATTCATAAACCTCATTAAGTGGTTTTGGTTTTTGAATGCAACAAGGCCATTTACTTATGTATAACAGATCAAAAGGTGGCAAAAAGCTTATAAGAGATGCCACAAGGAAATAAGCGGATATAGTTGGCATAGCTGATTTAGAAATGTTACGATCAAAATTCTTCGTTATACAAGACTCAAGATTCTACATAAGAATGTATTCAGCTGACAAGCTCTATTACGAGCACAAAGATGACTAAAGATTAAAAGCACTACTTGAAATCCCATAGAAAGAAGCAGTGGGTGATGCAGAAGTTGACGTTTACTATGGAGATAACAAACTCATTGAGTTAATGACCACAGAGTTTGCCTCAAATAAATAGGAAGATGTTACTTTTATACTTTCATGCCTATCTTCACTCAAAATTGTAAATCTTTATGTGATTGATGGCGTCTAATCTAAATTGTTTTGTTGCTACAATGCAGCACCTATAGAGTGGTAATATCAAATTTAAATGCAATTTTATTTATGAATATTTTAATTAATCAACACCTGAGGTAGATTAAATTTGATCATTCCCCAACTTCAATTATGGAATTATCACATAATCGAATTGCTGTGGCAATGGGTCGTGATCTCTAAATAATAGACATTCATAATGAGCAAAAAGCTAGAATTCATCTAGAAGGTCATGAAGAGCGTATAAGATCTCTCACAATCATTATACTTTATTATGTATTATTAATTTTGTACGCACTCATAAATTTGTTCTGCTTTATTTTATTAAATGATGACTAGGTAAACCAAAATAGTTGCGAAATCCAGGCGAATGGGTAGACAGGAAATATATCAAAATACTGATTTCGTTATTTCAACTGGCGATGATAGAAGTGTGCGTATATGGAAAATTCCTCCCCCCTTAACCGCTAGAATGGAAAAGAAACTCATTGATGGATAATTAGTTGAAAGAATCAATGATCAAGAATACTGCATTTTAACTATAATTCATTCAGTAAATTATAAAGAATGTACAATTTGTGTGTAATTGTGAATTTATAATATAGAAACGAGGCACAATGACTGTATAAACTCAATATAATATTTGCATGAAGCAATTGCAACTGGATCTAAAGATGGAAACATTAAAGTTTACAACTTAATCATGAGTTTTAATAAAATTCCAAAAGAAAAGAGATGAAATATTTATTGAACTTAAAATCAATTCATAGATTAATTTACTACTCATTGTAAATATAAAAATAAAACTTTAATTATTTAAATAAATAAAATTTGTCTCAATTATTTTTTTTATGACCATATGAAATAGATTAGAATAAGAGAGTACTATTGATTAATGCAATTAAATTCATTAATTTAGTTTAAACTTGCGAATCATTGAGAATGGAACGAACATAATCAACTCACTCTCATCAGCATGTCTATCAAAGATAATATTCTTATAGTGTCACACACTCTCATCTTAACCAATCTCACTGCTCAAATTCTTCCCAACAGCATATTTAGATAAGCAGATCAAATTCTTTTATTGTTTAAGCTCAGCCTTAGATTTTTCAGGTTTAATATTAGCAACACTAGACCAAGAGGCCCTCTTAATTTAATGTTTAGAGAGTTGCTTAAAATCAAGGCTCATAAAACAATTAATTGAACACAAATTTAAGGAGTAACATACAACAATAGTATCAGACAAATGTTACTACTTAACAAAATATTGCTAGTAATAGCTATATTAACCAACCTAGCATTATCCGATAAGCTAGCATTAATATAAGTTAGTAGCAGAATTTGATCACAAATAGCGTCAGTAATAATTTTGTGAATATGAGCAGTGGAACAATTACGAGCACAAATGTTTTAACATCAAATCATCATTCTTACGTGGAAAGTTTTCATGGGGCTAGAAATTGTTAAAAAACTGCAACTGTTAATAAGCTACTTGATAAAGTTCACAATGTCCTTTAGAAAGTCTTCATTTATAAACTAGCTTAATTTAGTTGGAAAAATATTTAAAAATATAATTACTTAATAAAAAAAATATATGAGGTTTAGTCCTGAGGAAACACAATAAATCATAAAAAGATGTAAGTTAGAACAATATTCCTAGAAAAAATATAGTTCCTAAATTAAGTTATTATATTTGGTTAATATTATGAATAAATCTTATTAAATTATCTACGTCATAGCTTTTAATAAGATTCTTGATTAAAGTCAATAGCCAGTAGATTCATACATTTTTTATAGTTTATTTTGCTATTTATGTGACGTAAAGTTTAATATTTAAAGATCACAAGGCTAACATATAATAAATTTTTGAATTTTACACATCATTTAAGAATGGTTTTCAAAATAGTTTTCAAAATCTCTAAAATAAAGTTTTGAAACTTTAATATTACTGAAATACTTCCTATTAATATAGCCATATTAAAAAACATGCAGGTCTAATAATAATTAAAAAAAACTAAAAAGAATCGAATTTATGTTTTAGTATTATTATTAAATTTTATGTAAGATTTATTTTGCCTTTTTACAACGGTGTAAAGCATACGATTTAATATATAAATTTTTGAAAATTTACTAGATTGTCTTAAATTTATTAAAACTGATACCTTTACTATATTGTCCTTTAAATTAAAATCATCTGAATAGTTTATTATGTATCATATGAAATTGACTATCACTTGGACATTATAAATATCAATAAGATACAAACTCTTAAGACTCCAAAAAAATTGAAGTATTAAACCATTTTTTCAAGAAATAGAAAACTCATAAATTTATTAATAAATTTAAGATATTTTTATATAATTATAATTTATTAATTTAATCGTTCACGGATCATAAATTTATATCGAATAACTTAGTATTTTTTAGAAGAGGAAATTAGAAAATAAAAACAATTCATTTTTAATTAAAATTTAATTTTTTGAATGGTATTTTTATACAAATTATGAATATATTCTAATAACAAATAAAATTTTTAAATTGTTTTAAAGTAATATGGGGTTTAATGTAGAAATAATGAGAGATACTACAAAGAAATTACGCGAGTACAGTGAACTGTTGTAAAAATATCTTTTTATGACAATTTAAAAATTATAAATAATTAGTGAAATGATCATGAAGAATATGTAATATTATGAGAAGTTACAGTCAATGAGTAATTCAAGTGACTCACTAAGTGGAAGTAATACTTCAAGCTACACATTCAAATATCATATTTAATTGTATATATATATATATATATATATTAATAAAAGTTACTTTGAATTCAACTCTGACCCTAATTTTATGTCAATGCACGGGGTAGTGCGAAGCGACTATATTCCCTCATTAGGCTCTCACAACAACCCAATTTTGAAATAATTCGATCGAGATGAAAACCTCTATAAGAAGTTAGATGCCTAAATTGATTCTGACAACATGAATTCATTCTCTTAGGTATAACCCTAGTCAGTCAATAGTGGTAGTATAATATCAAATATTAATGAAAGATATCAGATGTTGTAATATACCAAAGAATTTATTCTTAAATCAAGAGAGGAGTTGTCAAAATATAAAATAATTAAATTGTACAATAGAGCTATCATTATTTGATTTTGATTATGTGTGCTTAAAAAACTTTCGATAAATAGTTTAGAACTCTAAATTTGAATTTAAATTTGTAAGATAAGTAATTATTCCCAAATCATTTATCAGTCTAATTGAAATAAGGAGTTTAACAAAAGACTTAATAAGTTTAAGATTAATAAAACCTGTAGTAATAAATCGATTGCCAAAAGATAAATGATGCTATAGGCTTCAATATGAACGAACTATTTGGGTCAGACAAATGCCCTGACAATGAGACTAAGAAGTAGTTCATAGAAAAGCTATTAAAAATAGAAGAAGAATCAAAGCGATCAAACTTCATGTATTTACTTTATAAAAATTTTTAACGAAAAACAGATAGGCTCTTAAAACTTCTAATCTGCAACAACACGTACTTAAATGACAGAATGCGAATTTTCAAAGCGAATGCTTAAAGCCTATGAAGATAAAAATTACGAAAACGAAGATATAATTGCTTAAATCAAGTCTTACAAACATAAGATCAATAGAAATGCAGTAACACTAGTTTTCTCTAGTATTGTCAAAATCTTTGAAATACTCTTAAATCAATGCAGAGAAGCCTTGAATTGTAAATAAGAACTACCTTCAAGAGTTATCAAAAGGATATATGTTACAAGTGCAAAGACCTATGTGTCGGATTTAGTAGTTTATTCAGCAATGTTAGCTTCACACTAAGACATTTTCTATCAAGATCCCTGTTCAAGTGATTGGCAGACAATTGTTAAGATCTATGATTAGCATGTGTATCCTGATCATTAGAAAGTAGTCAAAGCTTACCAAAACTTCTTCCAGTTTGTTGCACTTGGGAATGCCTTAATGTCAAAGAATAATAAGAACGATAATTTTCTCATGAAAAACCTTAAATAAGGCTTTTATGGCACTTATTACTTCTTCCAGAAGTAAAAATGCCTTGAATAGAGCAACCTTCTCAATTCAAATCCTGATATGAATTTAGCGATAGAACTTTGGAACTTGCTAGAAAATAAATATGTCCAGCAAGCTATGGAGATAGTTATTCCATCAATCAAATTAAATAAGAAGATCTTTATACCAATGATTGATACTATCTTAACTAGAGAAAATATTGATAAATTGCCAAAGTTTAAAGACTTTAAACAAAAACACTCTGGGTCTTTCGAAGAGGGTAGGAAAAAGATTAACAAAATATTGGGGAAAAATAGACTACATCTAATCGGTAAATCTAATGAAATTCAATTTGAGGATGTAATATATGAGCCAATAATTAATCGAAAAGGTTTAACATATAACCCAGAAACTCATGTTATGGTAAGAATATTAAGCAAGAAAAAATTAGGAGTAGATCTAGATACTGGTATGGTTAACGAAGTAAAAGACAGTAAGAAAAAGAAGTAGCCAAAGTCAGCAACAAACAGTGATTCCAAGCCAGGTATATTTAGCAAAATGTATCAAAATATCAAAGGAAGGTTTAAGGATAAACTTGAAAGAAAGAATGCAGTAATCATACATGTACATGGAGGTGGATTCGTCTCTATGAGTTCAGCTAGTCACTAGAACTATACCAGATTATGGGCGAATGAAATTGGTGTCCCCATAATTTCTGTTGATTATAGATTGTCACCTAAGTATTAATTTCCATCTGCTTTGAATGATGTGTGGCAGGTATACTATTGGGTTGTGATGTATGGTGAGTTATATCTTGGAATCAAGCCAGAGAAAATTATCTTTCAAATAAATTAAAAAAGAGTGTTTCTATAATTCAATAAGTTAATATTTATATTCTTTTATCTTAGTCGGAGATTCAGCAGGTGGAAATTTAGTTGCAGCTTGCACAATTATGGCGATCTAGCGTAATTTTAGGATTCCTGATGGTGTTATTATGTGTTATCCAGCATTAAGCATAGACTAGTTCAGATTTTCACCAAGTCTACTATTAGGCATAGATGATCCAATTTTGCCTTACTCTTTTTTAAAGATGTGCATAGAATCTTATGTTGGCGACAAGTTATCACAAATTTTTAATTTAATATTTCAACAATCTACTCAAATTTATTCATATAAGTCGTAGTATAAAGATAGGAGCTCTTGTGATCCAGGCAAAAGTCCCCTCTTATCAAATTAAATATACGATATAATTATTTCCAATAAAAAGTGCCAACATAATGAGCATTTATATTTATCACCTATATTAGTAGATGATTTGACTTTATCAAAGTTCCCAAAGACTCGCATCATGGTTGCTGCTAACGACCCTTTAAGAGATGAAAGTTTCAAGTTCACATTAAGGTTATGTAAACTGAATAGAGATGTCAAGCTGAAGGAGTATATGTAAACTTTAGTATTTATTTGATATATATATATATATATTACAATTTATTCCTTTATACACCATATTTAAGTTTACATGCCACATGGTTACCTGAATTTCAATGCACCACTATTTGGAATGAAAGAGGAGGCTAACGAAGCAATTAATTTCTGCAAGACCTGGATAAACGATTTACTTTCAAATGATGAACATTAAGAAAGTCATGAAGAATCTAAATATTCAGAAGTATGCTAGTAAAATGTTTAATCATAAATGATATAACCACAAAAATAAGTCAATTAATAAAGCATTTACAGATAACAAACCACACAATAAAACTAGAAAACATATATTTAAGGGTAACAGCAGCAAGTTTATTATTAAAAATGATAAAAATGCTCAAATATATTTGATAAAAATAAGATCAGTTTAGCAACCAAAACACAAATGTAAGATAAAATCATTTATTTCTTAAGATAAATAAATTTAAAGAAATTTTATTTACCAGTCTTTATATTATTCATAAATTAAAATTAAAATTTATCCAATTAAAATTATGTTAATTAATTCATTTGTAAAGGAACTTGTTGCCTGCAAGTCTCCTCCTATATGTAACATTCTTTTTCTTATTCTTTTCAGTCTCTATTCTGTGCAGGACAGCTCTTGTAGTAGGATTTAATGAAGCGAGACCTCTACGAGCATACTGAAGTTTATTATCACGGACTAATATTCTCATAGGGCACCCTTAAAATCCAAATTCATTAGATATTGAGTTGCGTAGAAATCTCTCAAAAGTGTCATCAATTAGGGACCTGTTGTTTACGTAAAGGAAGAAAGTAGGAGGTCTAGTTTTGATTTGCATTAAAAATCTAAGTTTGAGTGTTTTACCCTCATCAGTTGGCATCTTCTAGACTCTTTAAAAAGCGTGAATCCATTTATTCAAAAGAGCAGTTGATACTCTAGTGTTCCACTTTTCATAAACTCTCATGACTTCATCCATTATTCTGTCAACTCTCTAACCATTCTTTGCGCTTATATAAGCAATTGGTATTCCCTTTGCTTGCCCAATACCTTTCTCAAGTTATTTTTCAATCCACTTAAGAGCCTTCTTTTTGTATTTGTCTTCAACTAGATCCCATTTATTTGCTGCAATAACGACTGCTCTTCCTTCTTCAAGCACTTGCTTAATAATCATCTATAAATCAATTATAAAATATTTCTTATATTTACCATATCATGATTAGTGAATGCTTGCATAGAGTCAATAAGCACGACAACGACATGAGAGTAGTCTATACTTTACTGCACCTATTCCTTGACCATTTGTTCGATCTCTGTTTTAATACTGTTTCCAAGTTTTACGCCTGCGGTGTCCACCAAATTAATTCTGCGACCTCCATGCACCCACTAAATAGTCACTGAATCCCTAGTTGTGCCAGCTAAGTCATTGGCTATCACTCTGTTTTCTTTAAGGAGGCCATTGATAAGCGTTGATTTTCCAACATTAGGTCTTCCGACAATACTCAATTAGATGGGCTTCTTTTTCATTAAGTTATCAGAAGATATTTGTAATTAGCGGGAGGACATGTATTTGCCAGCTGGAGTCAGAGTATCTAAGGGGTTAATGTCATTGTCTGAATCGAAATCTGAATTGTCCTCGGGATTTGGATTCAACCTATCGAACTCCTTATTCCAATTAATTAAAAAATAAATTATTTATAATACCTCAAATTTTTTTTATCATTAAATGAGAGATGAAAGCATTCATATCTCTTTAACCTTTTATATCATTGCCACCTTCATTTCCCTCATGTTCTTCATCGGAAACATCTACTATTTTGGCTTTACTATCTACAAATTCATCAAGCAGCATGGATTTATACTCATTAAACCTCTCTAGACGCTTCTTTTGCTTATCATGATAATTACTTAAGTGAGTGGATGGGATTCTTATTTTAATTTGTTGATATAAGTCTGGCAGTCCATCCCCATGTTCAGCAGAGATGAATATTGGTTCTTTTACGTTTCCATACTCATCAGGTTCCGAGATGTGTGGGAACATCTATTATATGCAAATATCATGCAAAATGTATAGTATTAATTATAGTAGAAATCAGCAAGCATATCTCCTTCAAAGCCATCCTCACTTTTATTAGCTAAGAACAATATCTCTGGTACTTTCATTTCCATGCCATCCATAAACTAGTCATCAATGTTTTTAAATTGCTTCTTAAACTCCTGCATCCTCTGATCCAACTTGAATTTTTGTTTATCAAACTTTTACTTCTTAAGTAATGATTAGGCGTGCGCATCGTTTGGATCCACTAATATGTCTTCGTTGATTTTTTGCTTATACTTTTAGTCTTCTTCGCTCATTATCTACTCATACCTTTCCTACTCAGATAGTCTTTTATAGTTTAAATATTTATAAATTTTAATATAAATTATAAAAAATAGTCTAGTGAGTTATTAGTTGTGTTTCTTGAGTTCTTGTGGAAGTTTGAGTGAGTGATAAGTTAACCATTTATATATAGCCACATCGTTGTAGTTTATGCCTTCCCTGCTGTCCAATAAATTTGATAAATATAATCATAATGCTTAATTTATTATATATAATATTCATTAATAATGAACAATATAAAAAGAGCAAGATCAGAGTAAATAAGAGCGTTCCTTGTTTATTTCATCATCTCTTATAGCATGTTTTAATTCAATTGTCTCCTTTCTAAAGCTTTATTGTCTTAACCCTCTAATTATTCATACCCCGCAGTCAAAACCCAAACATAAAAAAAATATATAACTCAATAATTTTTAATACAAATATTTTTTAATAATATTTTAGTTAAAATTATAGAATTATTTTAGATTCAAAGGTCCATTATCAAAGTTTAGTTAGCTATATTTAGAGTATTTTTTTATTAAATTATTTTTTATAAGTTTTAAATTACAAGAGAATTAGATTTTTTCCTTTGTTTTTCTCCAATTACAAGTTAAATTCTATGATTTAATTAATTTTGAAATATTTGAACTTAAAATTTTACTATCTTATAACTAAAGAGCATATACTTCAATAATAAGAAAAACTGGTTATAGGGGTTTTAAGTGTCTACCAATCTGATTGGAATATCAAATAACTGAGCTATAAATTTGCTTTTATTAATTAAATGTGTTAAATCTTACTGAGTCCTTCTCTTCTATCTCTAGTAAGTCCAGGCATTTTATCAACTAATGCAAGTTTTTTACCCATTAATCTATTGAATAAAGTTGATTTACCCACATTTGGTCTCCCTATGATTGAAATCGTGTATATATCGTCCTTCCTATTTACAAATTTCATCAGAAAATTCTTAAACAACTTATGAAATATTTTAACAAATAAAATTGCTAAATTAACTTACAAAGTAGTTGGTTTGAGTGGATTACTATTAATACCATCCCTTGTATTATTTCTTTTTAATGGTTTCTCAATAATACTTTCCACACTCTATTCTTCATAATTACTAAATTATCTCTGGCTTTAAATCAACAATTAAGTATTTTAGAAGCTATTAGATATTGGGTTGATTAATGAACTTAAGTTATTTCTTGCTAGATGAGTCCTGTTTCTTAGAGAAAATAGAGCTTATGTGAACATTTTATAAATAAGTTTAATTTATATATAAATTATGATGGCTAGTATTAATATTATAATGCGATTTCTTAAAGGTTTAAACAAGAGATGTTTATTTAATTTAAATTTGAAATATCACCATTATTGTTGAGTAGCTTTTACTTTATTAATAATTAAACATAAGTCAAATTAATCACGAAGATCTTTTTTTATTAAATTACTAGCCCTATTTCATATCTTTTAACAATAAATGTATATATTATTATGTAAATAAATAGCCCCAACAATTTGTCTATAATTATGTCATATATCATGTTTCAAAAATTACTTCAAGGTAATTGTGAGAGGAAACTATTAATACCAAATTTTATCATAAATTCTCCCATTGATTATTCCTAAAAATAAATTAATATTACACTGAGAGAAAACTTAGTCTGCTTTATGATAAATGAATCAAATGATAATTAATTTTTAACCATATATTCGATTATCCTATACAGGAGAAAGACAAATTCTTTTAGTTTATTTTATTAAATTTGAATTATAACTTAATAAAAAAATATGAAATCAGAGCGAGTTAAAAACAAACAGTCCTCTTAATCTAGATAGCACGCCAGTTAGAATGATTAATTTATTGGCAGTGGATAAGTTCAAAAACAATTAAAGAAAATAAACACTATTAATCTAGTATAATCAAAATGAGAAGTTAGTTAAGAATTAATAAAAAAGGAATTCAAATATGATTATGGTCTTAACTAATTTGATTACTATTTTTTAAACAGTCGCCATTTCGAATTAATATCATGTGTTTATTTAACAATATACATTTAATTAATCAAACATGGAGAATTCTGATATTTAATTTTTTTTAACTTTTCCAAATCATTTGTATTTTAAGGCATCGAACTAGTTGTTGCTGTTTTCTCATTCACCATTCCTAGAAAAAAATTTTTAGATATCTTCATCATATCTTCAGGGAATCTTCAGGATATCTTCCTCAAAAAACAAAAAGTAAAAATAAATGGAGTTTTGAAATAATATCAATAGCATTAACAGCAGCAATAGCAATAATAGCACTAATTTAACTAAAATCATGAAAAATTAAAGTATGTTTGAAATTCTCTTGGAATTTCAAAATATTAAAAACCAGTGTTTTTTTTTCATATTCATCATCTTGATCATAAATATCATCTTCATCATTAGGTCTTTAAACTACAATTTTTTTAAGACTTGGATTTCTTGGGAAAAATCCCCAGACTTTAATTTTTCATGATTTTAGTTAAATTAGTGCTATTATTGCTATTGCTGCTGTTAATGCTATTGATATTATTTCAAAACTCCATTTATTTTTACTTTTTGTTTTTTGAGGAAGATATCCTGAAGATTCCCTGAAGATATGATGAAGATATCTAAAAATTTTTTTCTAGGAATGGTGAATGAGAAAACAGCAACAACTAGTTCGATGCCTTAAAATACAAATGATTTGGAAAAGTTAAAAAAAATTAAATATCAGAATTCTCCATGTTTGATTAATTAAATGTATATTGTTAAATAAACACATGATATTAATTCGAAATGGCGACTGTTTAAAAAATAGTAATCAAATTAGTTAAGACCATAATCATATTTGAATTCCTTTTTGATTAATTCTTAACTAACTTCTCATTTTGATTATACTAGATTAATACTAAGAATGCCAAAAAGCCCTGTAATAATTGTAAAAGCGTGACTAAAAAGCCTAAATTATAAAATAAGGAAAATAAGCAGCCTGTTAATGTAAACACAGGGAATAGCAATGCAAATAATGTGATTATGGTACATTAAAAACTTAAGAAGCAATCATAAATTACTGGGTTTAATGACACATCTAAGTTAGCATTACAAAATTAGAGTAAATTAGGAAGCTAATTGTAGTTAAGAAAGCAAAGTCATCATTAATTTAGTGTGGATAACGAAAACTATCATGACAACTTTTCATATTAAGATTCAAACATAGCTCTCACTAATGATTAAAGTAAAGACAATTCTCCCAAGATGGATTAGAAAAACAGTCAAATAAGAATGTCTGACGCTTAAAAACTTCCTCCATCGCGTTATAAGAACATGATGATCATTTCAGATTAAAAACAGAAGAAAAGATAATCAAATAGCTATAGTAAACCACTCGGAAGTTATGTGAATCAAAGCGAAAGAAACGACAGTGTAACTTATCACAATGATAGTCTTAACATCAATATTAAAAATGAGAGATAGAGTGAGAGGTTAAGAACCTTAGACGATGAAAGTTCAATGATGGATGGATTCTTTGAGAAGAAGTATAAAAACGTTTAGTAGCAGTTGCTTTAAATCAAATCTAAACTTTATGAAAAAGATTCATAGCTTGAGAATGCGGTATCAGAGTTGAAAAAATGCAAACGGGACAATAAGTTATTTGAAGAAAAAACTAAACATTTGGAGTAGGAGTTATAAACTTAAACTAGAAAGAAATTGAAATATAAGTAGATTGCCAAACAGTTCAAGTAGAATTTAGATTCTATTGAGAAAACTCTATCCAATTTGAAAACTCTCAGCTAAGAAGAGATAAATCAGCTTAAATTCTAAATTAAATCATTGAAGAATAATGAAAGTTAAAAGAAAGCTCATTATCTCTCTAATATGAATACTATTGAGACATACCTCCTAAGAATACAGAAAATGCTCAAACCTCAGGATTAGAATTTTTCTTTTAACAATAAGATTTTGAATGATTTAGTGTAACTCTGCGAGCAATTCTAAAAAGTATCTCTAAATGAAGAAGGATAAAAGCTCAAAGAGTCTCAATTTAAGCATAATTTTCAGAAAGAATCTACAAACGATAAGAGCTTAGTTGATATGGAATTTCTTATAAGCCAAAGCTCTTCTGGAGTTCCAAATAGAGAAGAATAGCTTTTAAGTAACAAAACTAAAAGATTACTGGATGACTATGAAAAGCTTAGATACGAATCAGAGAACATCAAGCTTGAAAATAAATAACTTAAAAGAAAAGTAGCATCCTCATCCCTTGAAAAATCCACGAAACTTCACGTTTTGTCAACTTATGATTCTAAGGAAAGCGTTAATAGAAGAAATCAATAAAGCTTGTCTGTAGGGGATCTCACGCAGTTTGATTCAGTTTAACTATTGAATAATAAATTAGAGGATAAAAATAGGCATTTACAGCAACAGTTAGACTCGATGAAATTACTAATGATAAACTTGACTCAATAAACTTAGGAGATATAGCAAGAAAGGGAATAGTTCAAAGAGAAGATTTAGTACTAGAATTAATACATTCAAAACTTGATTAGCTAAAAGGCCTAAAGTATGTCAGATAGTTAAGAAGAGTAATAGCACTACAAGTCTAATCAATTAAATTACTAGATCTAAGATGTACAATTACTTAAGAAAATATATTTAATTATTTCTTTTTATAAATTAACTAAATTTATCAATCAGAGGATAACTACACTACATAATAGAGCAACGAACAAAGATATTATCAGGATGAGTTGAGAACTTAAAAGAGAGTATTTTAGTAAAATTAAGAACAACAAAATATAGATAAAGCAACTATGAAACTTTATAAACCCTATAATTTATCACCAACCTCTTCTGATTTCAATCAGAAAAATGAGATCCTCATCAATCAATCTAATGGAAAACTTAAGCTGAAAGAAAATGGGCATGTTAGCTTTAATAAGTTGAACCTTTAACAATTACAGTCAGAGTCTAATTCAAATATAATTTCATCACGAGGAGACCTTAATAACATGACATCAGATAGACAATCCAAGCATACCCTTGATTCAGCATAGAGAGTTCAGTATAACGTATTCAAGAGAAACGGATATCTGGATTCAGAGAAAGACAACTTGAGCATTTAAAAAGATTCAAATAAAGTAAGCTAAAGACACCAAGCAACTATAGTAGGAATAAAATTGATTGGGGAATTATATTCAAATTAATTAATTATAATACCGAAATCTTGGCAATATAGTACTTACTCGATAGAGAATTCAAAATCAACTGAAGTGAAATATCTCGATTAAATTTGAGCATTAAAAACAATTAAACAAATCACCAAAAATTAAAATCGTGTTAATTATCTTCAGGAATGTGATAGAGAGGTACCTGCAATTGTAAAGTCCAGTTGATTTTGAATTCTCAATAGAGCAAATACTATATTGTCCAGGTTTCCAAAAAATTAACTGCCAAGATTTCTATATTTTAATTAATTTGAATTGAATTTCTACAATAGTCAAATCAATATGGGAGCATTTAATTATAACGAGACCACTTAGAATAAGACAAAAGAAAGTAATTTAAAAACAAAAAATTCAATGCCAAGACCACCAGCACATCTAAATAACACTTAAAATTTAAATTAGCAACATCTGAACTCAAATCGAGATGTAATTAGTCCTCAAAATATCTTTAAAAACAATTAAAGAATGCATAGTATGTAAACTTTGAAGAGACCTACAAGTCTAGGGTCAACTACCACTTTAGTTATGAATGAAAAAGCGAAGGCGCTTAAGGATGAAATCTCAACTCTTGACGATGAAATATAGGCTTTGTAGAAGAATCTCAAAAGAGCTATTTCTAAGAGGGAAACTAAGAAATGAGAATTTAAAAGTAAAATATACCTATTAATTTAATTTAGTATTTGGATTTTCAATTGTAATGATTAAGAAATTTTAATTAAAAATTTGAAAGAAACTAATCATAAACTGAATTTATAAAGTTTAAAAGTCAGTCTTGTTAATCCAGGATAATATTTATCGCTTTCCTTGTCATTATCAAGAGCTTTACACAGATATTTACCTTCATTCAATTCCTGTACTTCCCACTTAAAACCAAGCTCTTTCATTTTCTCTAAGAAGTCTTCTTTACACATTCTCTAATCAGGAATAATGATTAAAGCCTGGCAGTTTTTATAAAGATTCAGCAACTTATGTAAAAGCTAAGCAAGTTGAGGATAGGGAGATCCTTGATATATCACATCCGTGGCAATTATAAAATCTAGACCAGACTCCTCGTCATTATTTTTTAATTGCATGATACTATGATGGGTTTCTTCTTTAGTCCAATCTACTAAATGGCATTCATAAATTTAGGACTTCTTGAGAGATTAATCATTTTCAAGTAGTTTCAAATTTTTAGCTATTCCATCAAGCACTTCTTGCGTGTAATCAGAGAATATTAGCTTTTAAGCTTGTGCAAATTTGAGAGCAGACAGACCTCCTATACCAGTTCCACTTCCTAATTCAAGGATTGATTTACCTTCAAACTGCTATTTGTTGTGATAAATCAAAATATAATTTTATTATAAAGTTCTTGTATAAATATAGTATGTTTTTCGAAATTATTTTTTCTGTGTGTATATATAATTTTTTTAATAAAGTAAATGTAATTTAATGAATATATCTTGCAATTACGATCCCAGCTTCCCAAATTCTAAAGCCTTCTTATCCATTTTAAAACAGAACTTATTCATAAAGTGAGAGACTTTCACTTTCATTTATTTTCAAGGTCTTCAGTTATGGTGACATCAGACTTTCCATTTCTAAAATTATTTATTAATTTTAGATAATTTATTGATTTATGAGCAATCTTATTAAACATGATTCAAGAATTCAAAGAGAATAGATAATTATTTATTCAAATTTAAACTAGATAGATATTGCAATATATCAATGGAAGAAAGCAAGCAGGAAAATTAAGAGTCTCAAAATACAGGTTTTATTGGTGACCTGATTAAAGAAGGTTTTTATGACAAATTGATCATAATTGGCTTCCCTTATGATGAAGGTGCAAAGACTATAGGAGCAAGAGGAGGCTCAGATTATGGTCCAGGTAATTTTAAACTTTTTATAAATCGACTGCCACTTTAGATTCATTCCGTAGATTTGTTAAGAAAATAGGGGTGATTAAGAATCCTGAATATGAAACAGACATCAGCAAGGGATTGCCACAGATTTCAGATTATGGGAATATTTAGATTAATTAAGAACAAGGCTAAGCTAAACCTACTATCAAAGAGCTCTTGGATAAACTGACAGTAAAAGTGGCTGCTAGCATTAAAAGAGGAAACATCCCTTTTGTTATTGGCGGCAGTAGAGATTTATTCGGTGCAGTTTCTGATGCTTTGCAATTGTAAAAGTCAGAAAATAAGAGCGCATATATTTCTATAAATCATACTCTTGATGTGGATTAATATGAAATTACGCACAAATAGCCTAATTAATAAGTTAAAAATAATCTGCTTATCAATAAAGAAACTATTAATTAATCTAGTTAGTTATATTTTAAGTTCCAGAAAACCCCTTCAAAGAGAGACAGCTTATCCCTAAATAAACAACAAACAAACGCTACCTCCTTGAAAAGATGGATGCAAGAAACAACGTTTTATTTGAATTTGGCACTTCAGGCCTTGCAGTAGACTCTACCAAATTGGACTATTTCAATGAGAGAAATCCAGATGGAAAAGTTATTTGGATGAGTGACATTAGAAAAAGTGTTATTCAAAATACAAGTAGCAATGAACAGACATGCACATTAGGTGGATATAAATTCTTGGAATTACTAAATAAGGTGAGTTAGGATGCTAACTTCGATCAAATTTACGTCAGCTTCAACTTGGAATTTTAAAATATATTAACAAAAGATGAATTGAGTGTTTTTGCAACTATTTAATATCAATGATATAATAAATAAATTAATGAATGTGTGGAAGCCGCAGTAGGTGTAACTACAAACAAAACAGCAGGTGGCTTCACAAGTGAAGAAGCAATTGAAATATGTTATTTAGCTGGATTGCAC
The DNA here is from genome assembly GCA_000711775.1 of Oxytricha trifallax. Taxonomy (NCBI): domain Eukaryota; phylum Ciliophora; class Spirotrichea; order Sporadotrichida; family Oxytrichidae; genus Oxytricha; species Oxytricha trifallax. Next base: position 8,513 of record ARYC01001346.1, on the reverse strand, counting down.
TCTGATAAAATAGTTGCTTTTGATATTTGTGAATATAATCCATTCGTAGAGGACTGGAGAACTGGCAGACTAGTTGCTACAATACAATAATTTCTACTATATAAATATTATTTATAAAGCAATTATTGACTCAATGTTTTACTATTTTGCATTGGGACTAAGTTAGAGATTACAAAAGATTAAGAATGAAAATATAGCTGATAATGTTAATACTAATTGATTAAATTTGATAAAATAGTTAAACTTAATATATAAAACAATTGAACTAATTCATCTATATGACCCCATTGTATTATTGATATTACTGCCCTCTACATTATTACTACTCTGCCTAATGCTGCCGATATTCATGCTCTGATTTCTAGCAGCTTAACTAAGTAACTACTGATCTTGCAAATTGCTTTCTAAGTCTAAACCTGCAATGTCAAAAATGTCATCGTCTGAGGGCACTCGACTGAGCTCATATTAACCGTTCTAACCACCAGGTAGGAAGTCTAACTTCAGGGCTTTGTTTATTTTTGCTAGTTACTTCACAGCAAGAATTAGAAAAACAAAATAATGATTGAGTAATATTAGCCTAATTTTTAATAATGATCGATGACAAAGTATCTTAATAAAATAAGGAGAGAAAAAATTTAAATTCTATTTGTTTAATAATAGAAATTTGATTATTTTGTTGAATCTTTGCTACTCTGTTGATATCATCGCTTAAAACTTTGACTACTTTGTTCTAAATTCAATCATTTAGAATTTATACTATTTTCTTACCATAATAATAGAGTCTATTTTCTCAACATGAGCTAGCATTTATTGATTTACAAACTAATTGTCATACATTTTATTGTATACGATTATCAGCATATCGAGTAGAAATGATGAAACCTCGCAGTAGTCAAGTTGTATAGGCTATAAATTATTTATTAAATTTTAAACAAAAGAATCTTACAACTGAATGACAAGATAAAACCTTGAAGTTAGGTGTTTTAAGATCAACTTTAGTAGCGTGAATTCTGCTTGCAATTGAATTTTCACTAGAGTACAAACTTCCTGCTGCAGAAGTTTTCATGATATATTCTTCGTAATTGTTATAGTGCTATTCATACACAGGCAGTACACTTTTGTACTTCAAGTCAACTTTTATTTCTTCGTGATGATTTACAGCTCTCTGTAGACCTCCCCCAATACCCCCTGGTTGCTGAGGTGAACCTTTTTGCTAATCATCAAAATTGCTTGCTTAATTTCCAGACCCCAAATTTTAGGACTAAAATTAACTCAAACCTCCTGCTCCAATCAATAGTCTTGCATCATTCGAGTCGGTATTCGATAGACTTTCCCTGTATTCTTCGCTCTGCAAGAATCTTTTTTCGGCTGTTAGCTGAAGTTTTGAAAATGTTTCCACATTAAAGGGAAGAACTTATCTTAAAATAGCGTTATTCTCTAGAGATTAAGAACCACTTTGCTTTGTGTAGACTTCATACTCCTCAAATAATTGCAACAAAGTATAGACCTACAATTCAATCATAAATGGGATTTGTACTTACTGTGTTAATGACATTCCCAAGATCTATAATTTTGCCTAAACTATAGCCCAAGTAGTAAAATCTCTCTGATCTAATCAAATTAATAAGATTGTTATTCATATTATAATGATTCTCACTTACTTGACTTTCATTTCTTGATTGCCATATTGCTGTTGTAATATCTTAGAAACAAGTGTTTTGTTAAGTTTAACACAATTCAGCCAAAAAGTGCCATCTTTGCCTAAAGCATTTTGTATATGTCGAAATGATCTGTGTCTTTTATGCACTAAATACTCAATCTTGCGACTGAGAGTTATCATCACTTTTTCATCCATTTTGAAATTTATTAAATTAATTAAAATTATTTGCAAAATTAAATAAGTATAATTAAGATTTTTAGTGAATTATTATAAATTAAACTCTATTGGAAAATTTTAAACTTTATCAATTTATCTTAAATATTGCTTTTCATTACTGCTCAAGCATGCTATTACTGATTATTTCATTCTGGAAATTGGAAATATTCTACTAGTCTTAATCGGAATTTCCATTGTTGATTACTTTTGGGAATAAATCGTAGTTTGTCAAAATCATTTCTCCTACGCTTATGACATCACTTTCTCTTCTCTATAAACTTGAATGTCTCTGGTTTAATCTTGGCAGTCTTACGGTAATTGACTTGTTATTAACTCCAACCTGACTCATTTTATTGGGAAAAATTCCTTATTTTGGGTAAAATTGATCTTCAAACTCAACTTTATCATGATTAGAATCTATTTAGTCATCTCTCTATTGAGCCTTTTTCCTTTTCATTTAATCATAAATCATATTGGATAAGAGTTTATCTTTTCTATTGGTAGAGTAGTTGAGCCGGGATTGATTCTGGGCCTCAAAATATCTTATTTTTTAATGATTCTATGAGACTTTTCGGGAACTTAGGAGTTTAGAATGGCCTATCAACTCTGAAGTTCCTGAGTAGTCTTGACTCATTCGAGGTGTTACATTCGCAGAATATATAAAAACAAATTTTTTAAAAAAACTATAAGTTTTTATTTACTATTAAGGTTTACCGCTTATGTTCTCATAGGTTAACCTGGTTTCATTATTTTTAGATATAGGTGGACTATTAGCCAAGTGAATCTCCATAATTGCTGGATACTTTCTCTCTAATGATATTAGTTTAGGTTTCAAAGCATAGTATTTAATAAATTATATGATAGTATGGTTCTTAGTTGGAGTGATAATCATGGTGTTTATTCATATTTTATCTTTATCTATACTAATTAGAACTAAGTATGCCTTTATGCTCACTTTATATTTTCTATGAATAATTAATGCTATTTCTTTAGTAAACACTTTGCATTAAATTTATCTTGGGATTTTGATTATCATAAACTATCCTATTCTCAGAAAATAAGCGATTTCCTTATCTTAGTTATGTCATATTAACTTTAACTTTCTATTCAATTAGCTTCGTTAAAAACTTTCTCAAGTTATGATCAGGGCTTTATATATATTTTGAAGTATTCTGCTTAAGCTCGCTTTATATGACTTATTTAAAAAACTTTTCTGCAAACTAAGGTTCAGATTCTTATGTAATTTTTATTTTAGATTTATCTTAATTTGGGGAAATATTCTAATTAAGGTCTTATTTCACATTCATTCTGTTTTTTGGTTTATTTAACTCAAATGACTAATTTTAGGAGTCCAGTCTAGCAGTAATAGACTTATCAACTTTGTAATGAGGAGACATAGGTACACTTTTATCTAATTTGTTGTTGATTCCAGTTGATGAAGCTTATATAATTTGTCCAGAATCTTGTTTTTCATTTCTTTGTTATGATCTTTAATTTTTAATATCGGCACCTATGCTCTATGAGTAATTTTCAAAAGAAGATTTAATGTTACAAGAAATCTGTTTGATATTCGCTGTATCTTGCTTCTAATGCTTAAATAACTAAATTTTTATTGGCACCAGCTATGGATTATAATTGAGCTAGTCTAGTGGTTTTTGGTACATATTTTTGTCTGTACTTTTTTAAATCAAGCCATTTCCATTGTTTTCTTAATAACTATGACTATACCTTTCATGCCTTGACTTTTTATTGCTCGCTCTTCTTTAATTGGGAAGTGCACTGCCTCTTTAAATTTCAAAGAGCCGATTTTTAGGATTTGCAAAGAGTTTGCTCTAGAAACTTTAATTTTCTTAAATATCGAGTTATAGGGTTCTGTTCTTTAAAGCAGTCTAATCTGAGGTTATTTTCATTTTTTTAATTAAATTTATCCTCTTTAATAGTTTACTAGTTTTAATGTTAAATTAAAATATTTAAAAAGGCTTTCATTAAACCCCAAAATATTTATGTGATTAATTAAAACTATTTTATTGGTGACTTAACTTAATTTTAAGTATTGAGTAAATTTCAATATCTCTTATAAAATGATTCTTGTGTCTAAAAATAGTCTAAATAGGTTAATTTAAAGAGGTAACAAACAAAAAATAATACTTTTAATAAGTTATAAAAAAGTAATGATCTAATTGTGTCATAACTTGCTCTTTGGATTAATCACAACAGTATTAAGTTGCTTCTTTGGTGTTGTCTTTCTAATTTTATTAGCACTATTATTCAATTTTTCTTGAGCTTTCTTATTCTAATCAAAACTTAGAAGCTTTTGCTCTTCTTATTTGTATCCTATCTTCTTATCTAAAGATTTATCCCTGATATAATTAGTAGATTTAGACATGTTATTTAATTCTTTGATGTTTCTGCTGGTCGCCTGCTTATCAAATTAACTAAAACTTGACTCCTCCTATCCAGCGAAGCTGCTGTTAAAGATTTTACTCTGCCTAGTCGATTCCACAGTTATAGTGACAGATGGTCTCAACGATTCATCCTCCTCTTCTACTATGTCTAAAGTTGACACCATTTTCATTAGTTTAGAAGTAAGCTGGATCGATTGCTGCTTGGCTACCAGGTTAGTCTGTGAAGAGCCAGTCTTATCTTATATAACACTCTAAATAGAATCCATGCTGGTCTCATCTGTAATCAGATTAGGTGTTTAAGGGGATATATTCTAGTGAGAATGAGTAGGCTTTTAAGAAAGTGTATCTTTGAATAACTAAACTTGTTCTTAAGCTATATCAATTGAAGAGTAACTGTCATTTCTATTTAGCTTCTAATTCTTTATAATTGGAGAGTAGTCTGTTTGCTGGGCATCCATGCTCTCTTACGGTTTTAGTTATGGTTAAACGATGTTTTTGTTTGGTTTTAACTTCACAGAATTGTGGTGACCCAGTGTAGTTTCTTATGTAGGCATTTATAAGTCTGAGAATTGAGAGTTGCTGTTTTAAGTAGTTTTTATTCGCTTTGGAGTTAGTTAGTAATTTAAATAAAGGAGTAAATTTCAAATAAAAAGACGGGTTAAATGTACTTTTTAATTTTTAAAATGCAAAAAATAAAAATAAATTTAGGTCTAAGATAAGAAGAAATAAAATTATCACTGCTCTTGCTTTCTTTTTCTTTGATAAATATTAGGTTTTTTTTTGAGTTTCTGAAATAAATATGTGTTAAAAACTTATGTAAAGCATGAATATACAATGAAATTTCAATATAATATTTGATATATGAAAAAAATAATGTATATTTTTGACTTAAGTAAATGTATATTTATTGAAATTATGATTTGAAGTTACAGTTGAAGGTGGGAACATATTTTTAGTTTCATTATCAAGTACAATCTCAGTCATCAAAGATATTTCATTGCCATGAACTCTCGCAATAAATGGACAGTCTTTCTTGTTTGTGTATTTAGTATAGACAATCATCAATCTTTAATGTTGTTTTGCATGTTCACCAGATTCCTTTTTGTTGCTTAGGGATTTGTCAATAAATGAGAGCTACTGGTGACACAATGCTTGACCAACGATGTGGTTTAAAGATTGAAATAGTAAAAGAGCACCTTAAAATTTCTTTTTGCTTCTCTTTAAAATAACTTCTTCATCCAGTTTAATGATGAATTCTGCAATCTTGCTTCTGTATATATAGCCAATTTGTAAAATTTAGTAATCATTTTGGTATTAAATATCAAATAATTATAATATAAAACTAATTTTAATTGATCAAGTATCTTAAAATATATTAATTTAAATATTAGGCTTATTAAATTGAACAAATTAGTTGCCTTCAATATATCTTATAGATTTTATTATAAAATAAAAAGCTAATTATTCACTTAAAATTGCATATGTCAAAATTATCCATTATTAAAATAATATTTACCAATATTATGAAATATTTTAATAAATAGAAAACTTTGATAGAGCAACTCCGTATTATGAATTGCACTGTTTATATAGCTTTTTGGATATCTTAAATTATTCCAAAGCCTCAGTTATATTTGTCTTGTTGTGGTATATCAAACCCAATACTCTATGGATGTTAGCTTCATATAAAGTGCCTCCATGAGCTTTTAAAGCAAGTTCTTTAATCATGTGAATGGCATTATCATTTTCATGAAGTAAAAATAGATTCATCACATAGAAAATGATTAGTTATTCAGCTGCATGCAATTCTTCTAAACATAAATACTATCACATTTAAGTTTTAATTATAATTGGAAAGTATATCTTGACTTTTTTCCTATTATAGCTATGATTTTATTAAAAGTTATTTGAGAAATCATTTCTACCCAATGTTTATCTTCTTTGCAATGCCTTCTTTTCAATGTCTGGTGATTTCATCATTTACATAAGTTAAGAATACCCTGGATTGAAAGATTATCTTTGGAAGTTGACATAGGAGTTTCTGATAATGTGATTCAAAGTATCCTGCTAATTATTTTAGAATGAAATGTCTAATGCAGAATTATCACGCTTTGGCTATGACTTTTATTTTGGGTAAAACTCCTCAGCATCTTCATCTTCTTAAGAAAGATTATCTGATAAATCTTCTTCATCAATAATTTATGTTCTTGGTGGCAATAGTGAAACACTTGCTTTTTATTCATTTTCTACAGGGAACATGAAATTCTTTCCTTACTCAGTTCTTGGAGTTTAAGAAGTCATAATTTAGAAGGGTCTCACATCAGCTGAGTCAAGTATGTCAAGCTGTTTTTATGTGTTATAAGCGATATCTTTTTGAGTAAGATCTTGCTATCTCTGATTTTTAATTGCCATTGTTTATGCTCTCTTATAATCACCAACTTCAATTTGCTACATTAAAGTAGATATTCTTCTCAGTCTTTGACTTTGTTAGTTTTATAATTGATCTACCTCAACGTCTTCCTCTAAGCCTTCTTAAATTTCATCATCAATTTTTTCTTGCGGCTTTGCATCCACCATTCTATAGATACAAGCATATATGTTGGTTTCATGCTTTAACAGCTTATCCATAACCTAGTGATTAAGTTCAGATGTTCTCTCGCTTTTCTTAATAGATTTGCCGTTGCTATTGTATATTCTTTGACAGATCTTTGAGTAGTAATGGCAAATATCATTTTAAAACAGAATCTTATCTTCTTGACTTATCTTTGCATCGGCATAATTACTCATAAATGGAGGCAGGATTACTTTCACTGTATCGCTTCCTTTGGTTTCTTTCTTTTAGACCAAGCTCAAATTCATCAGTGAATCCAAATGTTTTTTGTAATCAATACCCCATATTTCAGCTAGCTCTGTATCCTCAATTCCTCCTGGAAGCATGCCAATAAGGAAGAAGAATTATAGTGCTTAAGTGTCATCATTTTGTAAAACTTTAATTGATACTTCTAAAGATAAACGAAGTGAGGCAACTGTTGAATCTTCAATGCCGTCAACTTTTAATACATTATACATTTCTTTTGTATTAAGGAGCATGTATAGCTCCTTTAGTCTCATCCTAATCAGTAAAGGAGCTGCAAGAGTAATTGCGTGAGGATTTCCTCCAAAAATTTTGAATAAGTGATGATCTGCTAAATTCTTAACTTATTAATTTTTCTATAGAGGCATATCAACAACCAAAAGTTAATTTTCTGGATAATATTCAAGAAGCTCTTTTTTCTCATCGTCTTTCAGTTCTCTAGACCTTGAAATAAAAAGATCAACTGTATAATAAGTGGATAATTCTTAGAGTACTAGAATCTTCTCATTTATGTCTTACAGAGTTCCTAAAGTAGTCCTGCTAGTCATTAGAATGTGCAAATTTTAAACTTGAACTAAAAGATCATTAATGAAAATTCTGAAGGCTTTCTTATCATGATATAATAGATCTTCCACATTGTCGAAAACTAGAAGTAAATTGTCTTCCTAGTTTTTCAAGTAATTCAATGTTAGAGTTAAGAGCTACTCTATGTTTGATTCTTAAACTTCTTTTTTCTTATCTTTATCTAAATCAAAATTTGACATCACACAGCTAACTACTAGTTTTTTCATGAACACTTCAAAACTTATATATCCCTTAAGTTGCATGAATATAACGCCTTAGTTGAATAATTTTCTGTCTACAATATAATGCACTGCATTTTTACTCAATGAGGTTTTACCAATACCTGGCAACCCAATAATGTTAACTAATCTGTGATTATGTACATTATGGACGACTTCAAAAATTTCTTTCTATCTTCCAATGAAATTGTCAACCTTTGCTGGATACTCTTTGAATCTAGGATTAAGTTCTAAGAACTCGCATACACCTTATTTTAGTGGCCCAAAAACTTTGCATTTATGACTGGAATTTGAGCTATTTTCAGTTTTGGTAGATGAGGATTAAGAGTCAAATAAGTTATTTATTTTGGTTTTAGACTTTGAATGAGGAGAAGAACTGTCTAAAATTAGTATGCTGAATTTGTTTGATTCTTAAAGGCCGAACTTTACTTGAACTTATTTTTAAGCCATCTAGAAGGCATCGCAAATAGTCATAGTTTGAGAAAATACACTATTGTAAAAGGATTTGGAAAATGTAATAACTGCCTAGTCAGCTAAACCTCGAAAGCTCACATTTTAAAAAAAAAAGCAGATAT
>ARYC01001345.1:0-17261 GCA_000711775.1 Oxytricha trifallax | reverse complement strand
CTAATCATATTAAGGGATGATATTTATAAAATTAGAAGTCCTTAATATTTTATTTCTTTATTGTAAATGAAATAAAAACACTTTTGAGGTCATCTCAAACTGATAAGGACTTAAGTACAGTATTTTTAATTTATGCAATCCTATTTTCCTTAAATTTCTTTAATGATAAATAGTATTAACAGACATAGATACAAAATAATTTCTCGAGTTTTATATAATGTTTTCAAATTTATTGTATAAATTAAGTAAAATATTATTAACTCAAAGAGTTGTATCTACAAATACTAAGTTAGTAGAAGAGATCTTTATTGATAGATATTGCCGCTTTAAAATTTAAGCTTCTTAATTAGTGTGAATATTTATTAATTTATAACAATGCAGCTCTTAGTTAACTAAGTTTTATCAATTTTTATCAGCATATTTAAGAGATAAAAGTGTTGAGCTATAATGTATACTTTATTTTTGTTCTAATATTAAACTGTATAATATATATATATATATATTTATATATACGAGTAAAATTTTTATAAATATAAAGTTGTTAAAATTTTGCATTATATAACATTCATTCTATATTAATTGAATATTATTTAAAAATATTTGCATTTTATTAATCCTCTATCATGAACAAGTATCTTAGTTATCTGTCTCTTTTCATTATTAACTTTTAAGTTTTATCTTAAAAAAAGAGTTTAATTATTATCATTTCAAAACGTTTAAGATATAATAATTTATAAAAATCCTCTCAGTCAAATTATTAATGATCTTTGGGCAAGTAGAAATTAATATTTTCATTTAACAGTAATATTTTCCTCTTGATGAGGGAAAAATTAATATTTTTTATCTTTGTTTTAGCATTAAAACTTTCTTAATTTCTCTCAGTATTGATCTTGAGAAGATTGTAATTTTCTAAATTTGTTGGCTTCTTTATCACTAAACATAATCAATATCTGCAAATTGTGAAATTTTCTGATACTAATTATGATATACTAATTAATGCTATAATATAGTAAATTTCACTTTTTTTCAAAATTTTATCGATACATAATTTACTCGAATTAAAAAAAATGTAATAATTTCTTGAGTTTATTATGAAACACAATTGAATAATTTATGTTTATTTAAAGTAATACTTTGTTTTAATGATTATTTGTAAAGCCTAAATATACACTTTATAGAATATAAAGGGAAATTTTTTTCCAAAAATAATAATTTATTAATTATGTCGCTTCATAAAGATAACTAAGGTCTTAATCAGAATGATGATTCTCTTATGTATTTATTAATCCGAAGCTTTTAATTCTTATATATGAATATTAAAAGTTACTACTATAGTATTATCTTATACTTTCTATGCTATACTTTCTGCTTTATTGTGTTTATTTTTATAAATATACTCAAATTTTAATTGTAAATTAATAGATGACTCGATTAGATGAGTTAGCTAATTACGAATCCATTATTTTTATAGATTTGATTATTTAATATAAAAAATATCACATTAAATAAAGGTAGCTCATTCAGTTATATTGTTGAATGAGGAGCACAGAATGGATATAATTTAGCAAAACAAAACGACATATTACATACGTAACATTGATAATGAAGATATCGAACATCTTTCCAAACTCATTATTCCTCCAATAAAATCTAACGAAAGACAATGTGTTCTCCATTAACTAGAAATAATAACCTTCATAGCTAAAATGATGAATAGAAAAGGGTTTAAACTAGTCAACAGATTCTTGCTTTTTCTCTATGAGTATTTATTAATTTGATAAAAAATCAAAAGAGATCCTGCACACACATATGCTTAGCATTTCGTTAAATAAAATGACAAGATTTGCTCTAAACAATTATTTTAAATAGCTATAATTATTTTAAAAAAGAATAAGCATATTCAGCACTAAGCAATTCTAAGATAAGAGATCATTACTACACTCACCACTCCTCATTATACTCTTCTCCACTTTCAGAAACTGATTTTAATGCTATTATTTAAAATCCATCACACTTAATCCTAACAATTACTAAGATAGAAGAAATGACCAGCTAATCACTAAGAAAGTCAATTATGTAGGCAATGAAAACGATTTAAACTTTATTAAAGAAAATGCAAGATATGATAAATACAATTAAATGATGATGACTTGAGTGAATTGACTTATGAGAACGAAGTCTATTACATACGCCCTAGGTTTCCTTAAAATATGTGTTATTACCAAGTTTCCAACCTCCAAAGCTCTAATAAGTGAAGAAATCACATAATAAGTATTAGTAAAAGTTGGAAACCTCCTTGGTAAAAGATTTAATACTATGTTTGGATCCTAATTAAAGATCCACTACAAATAAAAAAATAGCTAATGATGATTTATATTTAATTAAATTGGAATAATCACCAAATAACTCATTAATATCTATATATGAACTATAAAAGAGATTTGATAAAATAGAATTTAGTTTCTTCATTTTCAATTCAATAAATACAAAACTAAATGAGGAAATATAATAATTTTAAAGACCAGTCACAAGTTTTTACAAATATGGTTTTATTTGCTAAATTCAATGTTAGATTAATAATTTAAGAAAAATATCAAAATATAATCAGCTTTTATGGAAGATACAACTAGTAAAGTTTACAAATCTTTACAACCTTTTCGTGGTAAACACACTGAAAATACAACAGCTAAAAAAACTCTAATATCATCATAGATGCAAATTTCCAAGAAGATCATCTGTTAAAAACACTTACTTACATAGTATCCTCAAAAAATTCTTTATTCCTCTAATCAGAAACAAATTAGGTAATTATTTCATAAACTAAATAAAAGTTAAATATATAGGTTCTAAGATCTCAAATCAAAGTAAAATAATCTTACCACTAATTTAATTCAAAAAGGTGTTCAAGTCAACAAAGGAAAGCAGAGAAAAAAACAACATATGGGGCATGAAGAAGAAAAGTCATATGAACAGGAATATAAGGAGAAAAAAAATGATGAAAAGATTCAAAATTCTATGAGCTTAACTCTAAAACCTTAAAAGGATTTGAACCTTTAGTTTTACCAGATTTTAAATTTGGAGTTTCCAGCCATCAATGTCATTAAATCTATTTATGTTATTTTATATTATTCAATTTTCAATCAGTTACTCTTTTTAGCAAAACAATAATAAAATAATTTGTTTGAATGAAGAGTAAAATACTATAAACTAACTTTATAAGAGAAAGTTTGAATTAGATATAATTTTAGAAACTTCTTATTCAGGAATGTGCTGTTAATTACTGTAATGTAATTGCATTAGTGTTTAATTTCTTATGAAATATAATTAATATAAAAGAAATTAGATTACTCAAACGTGAGATTATAGTAATTAAGACTGATTGATGCCCTAATTCAATTGACCTTTTAACATTTTTAGAAAGTATTACTTTATAATTTAAATTTTAATATAATTTATGTGACTAGCCTTCACCTCAATAAAATATTAATAAGAGATGTTTTTCTCTTGATTTAAAAGGAAAGCCATAAGTAAAATAAAATGTTTCAACAAAAGGAAATTAAAAGATTGATTAATCATAAAACATAATTGCTCATAAGAGATTTGAGTAATTTTATTGAATGTTTATAAAATTGAGGCTATCTAGAATCTTTATTTAATAGAAATATTTTAACTAAACAATGAAACTTCAAGAATCTCTCTTACTATATATAAACTAGTGTTTGTAACTATAATTATTGAAATTATTGATTGCTTAAGAATATTAAATTTGCTTTCAAAATTATAACAAATTAAAATAAAAATAATTATATTATATTAGTAGAGTTTTTTACAACATGTTGATCATAAATATATCTATTTATACTTCTGATAATTTTCCTTTCGAACTATAAAAATGAAGAAATAGGATTGAATATTATGTAATTAATTTATCAAAGTGTATAATTCATCCCTTCTTAACAATAAATATACATGATTAAACTAACATATTAGTGAAATGAAGATGTATTTATTGTAATTATTTTTATTCTTAGCACTAACTAGTCTTAGAATAAATAAAATTAATAAATGCAAAAGAAATAGTAAAAATAAGGTGAATTATTTGTAATATACTAATAAAATATTTCTTAGAGTTAGAGTTGCTTGATAATGCCATAGTTCTGTTAATAATTTAATAAATTATTTCTCAAATAAGTAGACAATATTTTATGGATTATAATTTTTGTCTAACAAAACAATATGTTTAATAAGACTTTTCTAGATAAATTGATTAAAGTATGCCAAAAAATAAGAACAAAAGCATAAGTGTTGCTTGCTAATAAAATTTAGCACAGATAATTACATATTAAAATCCCACACTCAACAAAAAATAATTAAGTATTAATATATAGATAAGAACTCAAAATTAATAAAAATTAGGATCTCTTTAATAGACTGCTGAATTTAAATGAGAATTTGCTATTTCAAAAAATTTGAATTAGTGGAATGGGAAATTATGATAATTTACTTTTTTGAAATAATAAAACATTCAAAAGTCCTATAAAATTACAAATTTGGATTACTATAATTTTTACTTAGAAATTTATTTAATACAAACCAGAAATGAATTAAATATTTGAAAAGTCAAAATCTTATTCATGAGTTTTCAGTTCTGGAAAAATAATATAGCAAAATTCTAAAAATTAATATAAGTATTTACAAATAAAACAAAGAGTATTTCAGCTACATCTAAAAACATAAGTCAGGAGTTTTTGAAGTAATACAGATAAAAAAATTCTAAATGGTATCAATATTATTGTTTTGGCAATAATTTATATTTAGCTATAAAATTTCATCATGAGTAATATCTATGTGATTAAGATAATTTATTTTTTTTAAAAAAAACTTGGTTGGAAATAGTAATAAGGCTAGCCCCAGACTAAAAGTATTCATGATAAATAAAAAGAAAGATTGAAGATTATAACAATTTGATTAATATAAATTATAATACTTCTTAAACAAAATGGAATCCTTATTGTATAAACAGCTTTATCATCTCTCTATTCACCATCGTATACATCAAAGATATCTTGTCAGAACCACTTTTACTGAGTCCTTGAGCTCCGCACCTGAAGTTTCAACTCAGACCTGGCACTAATTTTACCAGACTGAACCTCTAAAAAGTAAAATTTTTAGATATGTTTTTATCTAACTTACATTTTTGTGAGTGTAACTGCTGCATCTTCCTCGCCATTAAAGTATTCATTTTAATCTTAATCAATTTGTTATAATCTAATATTTTTCGTTTTATTTATCAAATTAATAGACAGTTCTATCAACTTTCCAATTAATTAAGAGCACCTAAGAGATTTAAATAAATATTTTACAAATAAATTATTTAGCAAAGATAAATTTTACCAGCATCGAAATTGGTTTAAAACTACTTTTAACTTCAAATAAAGAGATAATAAATTAAAAATCTCCAGAAAGATAAATTTATATAAATTTGGTTTAAGTAAACTTTTTTTATGCCTTAGTCTGAAAAAAAAGTAAAATTATAAAAGCAAAACAATATTTATGGTTTATTTATTGACATGATCTCATAAAACAAAAACTAAAATTCATTCATCAAGTAAGTTTAATTTTTAATACCTGGTAGCTATAGACGTATCCGAAAAATTCTAAACGATTTCAGTTAATACCTAGCCTTTCTAAATTAAAAATAGATTTTAATAAGCAACTTATTTTAATAAATGACTAAGAAATCTTATATGAAGGTAAACATTTTTAGGAAATGTTAGTGATTTTATAAGTATAACTTAATGAAAATTAAAAAGTTACAATGAGTAATAAACAAACTTAAATGAAAATGGATGAGATACATCCTATTGATATAAATAAAACTAATTTTAGATGGAAAAGATTAAATTCAGGATGAGGCTTGATAGACATATAATAAACTATTTCCTAGTAATTAGGGTTGCTACTTAGCGATCCTTATGTTATAAGGAAAAAGATCAGCATAATTGTATCAAGATTTTAGAAACATAAGCTATTAAACTATTGCAAAAAATAAAAACAAATATTTGAATATTTATTTGAAATAAAATGTTCTAATTTTAAAAAAAGGAAGTTAAACATATATCACATCTACTTAATCCCCAAATTTGCTAGATTAAAAAATTACAACTTTTAGTTGCCTTTAAAAGAAATATAATATCAATTTGAAATTTTATCAACTAATAAAAGCAAATTAATAGTAAATTAAACTGTTTATTGAAGAGATTTCTTTAAAAAAAATATAAAATAAACAAATAATTTAAATAATCGAATGGCTTAACATATGAGGTAAAGCAACCTCCAACTAAGTAAAGAATGATTTACATTTAAGAATTATGAGAATCATATTGTTTTCAAATATACAACTAAAAATAATTTAACTTAAAATAATTTCATTAAATTTATTTAAATTTATATATATTTATTTTCTACTTGGCAGTATTGTGAAACAGTGCATGTTAATTTTAATTTGAAAACATAATTATCGATGATTTAATTTACAATGTATATCTAATTTGCTTAATATTTTTAATTAAGCAATTATATTCATGAGCATTAAACTTTAACAGATAATAAACTTGTGAAGTCTATTTAATTTCTATTATATTTTGAAAATAATTCTTAAATACTTTTATTTTTATTTATTAGGTGATTATAAACGATTAAGTAAGGTTGTAAGACCTTAATTTAATAAGATAAATCTATTATAATTACTTTATACCATAATATTGTACAATATTTAAGGTCAATTTTTTATGTAAATCAATAAACTGTAAATTGTTTACAATATAGCATTGTTAATTTTGAAAATAATATAAGTTATAACTTATTTTTAGCAAATTAAATTATATTTAAAATATTTCAATTTTCAATATGCAATTGTTTAAATAATTTTAATGTATTAGTTTAATTACCAAGTTATCAATTAAATTAAACTTGTAAATTAAATAAATCAATACTACTTTTGTTAACTAAGCTAAACTAAAAACATAAAGATCAACTTATTCTCTTCTAAACTATAGATTTTAAAAGTATTTATCGATAAAATTACTTAAAGTTGCAATATTTTTACCAATCTTAAAAATCTATAAAATATGCATGAATTATATTCAATAGAAATTAAAGATTTCTTTTTATTTTGTATCAATTTATGTGTTTATATTGTTTTATTAAAAGCTTATTTTAAATTGCATTAATATTAAAAAGATGTTGATAATTCAGTTTAAAAAAATAAGCAAATGTCTCAAGCATTCCCTAGCATTTTATCACTATTTTTTAGTTAATTTACAAGTTTAAATATTTAGTCAATTAAATTTAGACTAACTGGATTATTTTAGCAAAAAGTAAACACTATTTTATTAGGGTCTATATCTTTTTATAACCATTTTTTTATAATAGAAAGAATCTAGCATTTTCAAGCTATGTGATTCTTCTTTAAATTACATCCTTGTATTATTCAGTTGTGTAGTTTTTTAAGATGATAGTAGTCACTTTGCAGATCTGTTCCTAAATTATTTCTTTTATAATTGTTTTGTTTATTAAGCAGCCTAGTCTTAAAGATGGTGGGATATCCAAGATTTAATGTTTATAATGCAAAAATGGATTTAATATGATATGGTTACTTCACAATTTTAATTAAAATGATTGGTTAGAGTTGTAGTGACGGTAACAGATGGTTTTTATGAAGCTATGTGTTTAGTAACTTTCTATATTGTTAAGATTTTAATAAGAATGATTATGGGTTATAAAAGAGATAGAGTTTTATCATATCTCCCTAAGAAATTGTAAATTCTCACTTTATACAAAGCCCGTTAGTGTATTAATGTGTTTATGATAAATTAACCTAATTTATATAACTTTAAAATAAGAGAAATTAATCTTTTTTCAAATATTTATAGTATTATTAATTTATTTATAAACATTTTGAAAAGATTTACGAAACTGTTTGTCTAAATCTTCAATTGCATCTACTTGCAATATTTTTTTACAGCTTTATCGACATAGACCAACAAATAATTATTTTTTATAATGATATTTAACAAAAATAATGAAATCATATTTAAAAATTTGAATTATAAGATTGTTCAAAATAAATCTTCTTAAATATCTCATACATATGAATGAATTGTGAAATATTCATAAATAATATTGTTTTTAGTTTCTTATCACCTAAGACTCTTTCAGTTTCATATATTGATATTTATTTTGGATCGAATTAAAATCTTTCATAAATTAGAGTTGTAGCCAAAATCTTGTTAGATTTGTAAATTTTTAAACTATCAATTTCAGTTATTTATTTCTGGAGTATTTTTATAATTTTATAATTATGCTTAAATCATTTTCATATTTTTTAAATCGATAATAGGAATAATAGATATATCTTTCAAGAAAATGAAACAATTTGTAAAAAGGATGGATAAAAATAAAAACTTTGTAATTAAATTTGTTATAAATTAAAATAGTAACTTTTATCTATCATAAATGAGAAATCATTGAATAAACATAAAGAATAATAAAATATATATTATATAAATTGTAAGCAATTGACAAAGTACTAACTTATTAACCTCTGTAGATCTGGTATTTTAGTAAAACCCCAAGAGTATAATTTTAAGCAATTTGGGTGAATTAGTTGTAAAATAAATTAGAGAAATATTAATAAATAAGTTTTAATTAAGTCTTCTACAAACAACAATCAGCACTAATATAGAGAATGAGTTTGATACTATATGAGATATATTCATTTAATTTTTCAAAAAAGTGAAACCCCATTAGCTTAATTAGAGGGATGTTTGAGATTAGTGAAAAATATATTTAAATGCTTAAATTATGAAAATTTTTTATCAATCACTTATCAGTAAAATGTACCTATATCATGAATGTGGGAGTGAAGCTCGCGAACTAGAGCCATGCCATGACAACTCCATCGTTTACCTCTAGTGGGGGGATCTTACACATCCATAATGCTGTCGAAGGGAGGGATGTACTGCTTGGTCCTGACCCTATCATAGTAAGAGAAGATCTTGGCGATTCTGGCGTGGGTCTTTCTGCTAGTGTCTGGTGTAGTGGGAGCACTCCATTTTTCTATAATCGAATTTGAGTTTTAACGTTTTAATCTTAATTAATTAAAATAGGGCAGCTGTTTAAAGAATAATTAAACCCTTGATTTAAACTATTAAACGATCAAATTTTTTAAACTTACAAAATCTCCCAGACTTTTTTGCCTTCGAGTTTTTTAGGAAATGTTGTGCTAGTGGGGCCATCTTAAGGTCATTTTGTAGCCCTTTGAAAACTAGGGGGAACTTGGGCACTCGGGTCACACAGCACACGCCCTGGCGGAGTTGCGCTCAATTTTCTTTTTCTCTAAAATTAAAAAATATATAAATATATTTAATTGATTAATTGATGATCCCCCAATTGTAATTGGTAAAAATACTAACCCATTCAGACCTCCTTGAGGCTCAGGTGCTTCAGAGCATCGACTAAGGAAGGAGTAAATGCCCAGGTGATCGACCTCATGTCACAATTAGGGGTAAGAGATTATAGTCAGCGGGGGTGCCTGGAAGGTCTTTCTTGGGGAGTGGCTCAGGAAGATCTGCTTGATCTGTATAAGATTGCTTCCTAAGGGCTACTAAGCTAAACTTCTCTAGATTAGAGGAAATCTCTAAATGAAATCGTAATAGCACCAGGGGAAATCCGTGAGGGTGAGGCGTCGCTGGCCGAGGGGGGCTCTAATGAACATCTCGTGGAGGTCTTTATCAGCTGGCCTTTTGCTGGGCTTTTTAAAGATCTGTTGGTCCCTAGGTTATTAGTTGAGTGCCCGTTAGGGATCTGTCGTTAATTCTTAGGTTGTTTTATTTTCTCTAGTAATTCGTTAAGTTATCTATGCAAGTCTGGAGACAGGCAGCCCACTGATCAAGTATTAGACTAAGAATCTGCACATTCTTGGCCATTTCCCGCTGAGTGGCGTCCGCTCCATTTAGTCTGTTGAGAGTCGCAATGTCTCATCTTTGGGTTTTCGCAGTAGAGCCGTTGGGGTTCTATTCAATAAGAAGTCTGAGAGGCCCCCACCTCCGACCTCGGTCGCGTCTTCACTATTAGGTACTGCACCCCTTATTCTCAAGGTCTCCTCCCTCGTCTCGTCATTTGCCATCTCTTTTCGATAAGTGGCAGCTCTATGGAAGGTGAGCTTGCGCACCGAGAGTCTTAGTTGAATAGCACTGTCCACCATCTCCTAGTAGTGGGTGATTACAGCTTGGCCAAAGATGGTGGCAGCAATGTCTTGAATCTCTCTGGGGGATCTCTGGTAGATCGACATGCTATCCAGGAGGCATCGGAGCCTGGTCTCGAAGATGGCCACCTCTGGCAATGGTGAAGGCTCTATTTGGGCACGGAGGGTGGGCGGCAGCAGGTATGGGTGGAGCTCTACCGATGGGGAGGACAGGAAGGTATGATTCTCTGAGAGACTTAGTTATCTGGGCTCAGCATCTTTAAATGTGGCAGAGATATTGATAATTATTATTAAGGGTATATATACTCAAATAAAATTTAATCAGACTTGGCTATTAAAAGTTGGTAGCTTTTTGATTTTTGATAGTAGGCATATATATATATATATATATATTAGTACTTTAATTAATTTGCAGAAACTACCAACTTTTCTATAATAATAAAAATATAGGAATTAATTTAAATTCAAATTCAACTTAATTCAAAAAAATACTCTTGGGGTTTTATTATTTTGGGTGACATAAATTATATTCATAATTTTAAATATTACATTTTAATATATATTTTTTTAAATCCCCAAAATTTTCATTTATTTTTATGATCAGGATTAAATAATTGAATAAACTTTTAATATAAAAATTTAAATTAATCAAAGAGCATAATATTACATTCAAAAGGATCATTGAGTTTATGTTGTAATAATAATAAATGCCAACATTATAACTAACAAGAAATTAAAAAACAAGAAAGCTCAAAATTATAAATGTAATGATCATAAATAATATATATTATTAAGTAATAAATGAAATAATTAGTTACTCTGTATTAAATTTCTTTTAGTTCAAACAGATTAATAACTTAGACGACTAATTAGAAAAAGGATTTAAAGGATGAGGAAGAATAGTAAGAGGAGTAGAAATAGTCACTTTTGCAGTTTGATTCATAGATTGTTTTTGGTGACTGTGAGAATAGCTTTTAAGAGGTATTGTACTCTAAGGTAGTGGTCTTCTTCATGTAAAGTTCATCCACAAGATGTTGTAGGAGCTTTTATATAATGTAGGAATGATGCTTGAGAACCAGTACCATGTTATCTCAATTTCATCTAGGTCCTCACTTAGTATCTCTAGATCATCTATAATGTTGTCAAAGGGTGGGAAGTGTCACTTGGTCTGATCTACATGTAACTTATAATGATATTTATAAGCTAAGCAGAGGACTTCATCAAATGCTCTATTGTAGTTGGAGGATTCCAATATCTAGTGCTGTTTATCACTTGAATAAAAAATTAATTTTATAAATAAATAAAGTAAATAGGATCACAGAGGTTGATATCAATCTAAAACACTATATATGCTAGTCTTAGTTTAATTTTTTTAAACTATTTTATAAGCAATTATAAATTTAGTTTGATTCTTTGATATTTAACATTTATAGATATATAATATCCAATTTTATTTATTTTGTAGTTTTAGAAACTTTTTGGTATCAACTATTAAGTAGAGAAAATGTTGAACATTCTAACTTTGATAGCGAAAAATACCAAATAACCTTTAAATTTATTGTGAAAAATAAAATTTAATTCAAACATTTGAAGAAAATAAATACTATTATAATTGTATTTTAAATCAACTAATTAAATTTGCTTTCTTTATCTTTCAAAGTCATTTATGAATGATGTTGACTTTATCATATAGATTTTAGATCAACTTTTTTAGTTTTGAAGTGATCTCATTATTCACTCTTAATTAGATCTTACTCATATTTTAATGTAATTGACAATCTCGACAAAAAATGAATTCTTAGCATTTTTATCTAACGTAGATCCGCATCTGCTTCATCTACTGTTTAGAGTCTGAATACTTAGTGAAACTATCTTCATTTTATGAATTTTTTAAAAAAAATTTAATTAGTTTAAAGACTTTTTCAACAGAGCAATCAAAACCCCAAAACCCTTTCAGTAGTTTGATTGAGTTTTTGATTGATAAAAGTAGACTATTAACGCATACTTTATTAGGGTTTTAGGGTTTATGTAGGGGTTTAATGTTTAAATATTAGTAATTTAAGTGAGTATATGCGAGGTTTGGGGTCTGTTTATCACAGTGAGTATATATATTTATTGTTTAAGTTGCGTTATAGTTGCGATGATTATAGTGATCAACTCAAACCTATTCTAAATTACACATCTATAGCAAGGCTACTCCATAAATCTCCTGCTACTGTGAGGTCTCACTGTCTATTAGCATTGAATTTAACTACTTCTTGCTTCCCTCCTCCTAAGTTTCTTCTCTTACTGCCGGCTCCAGCATCTATGTTCAATGACTCTGGAGGCTAAAAATTTGAATAAAGTCTCTTGCTAACTTCATACTTTGTCTGCGACTTTCGCTCTCTGTGAAGCTTGCTCTATTCCTTCATCAAAAAGATGACAGTATCAGATTTTTCTAAAGAGTTAAGCTTGAAATATTACTTGAAATAAAAGGGTGCTTCTGCAGCTCTGATAGCCAGCTCTCACTTATCTTGATCCCTTGTTTTTCCTTATCTTCAGAAGAGATGCTGTACCTTTTCTTATGAGATTCTTGGATAATTTCTTTCAAGTAATCACCTTTGATTGTTGCAAGTATGCCAAATAAATAGTTTCTTTCAGGTAGTTTATTTGACATATGCTTCTTTGTAGGCAGGTACTGCGAAACCTCTGGGTCGTTCATAGCATCATCATATAAGTTAGTCACTTAAATCTCTGGATAGTTTGGATTCTCTGCAAACTTTACATCTTAAGTTTTTAATGCTTTCTTCTCTTCGCAGAGTATCGCTCTTAGAAATGAAATTTTAGTACCTTCCATCGTTGGCAGGAACAAACCAACTACATAATAAAGATTAGCCACTATGAGTTCATTACCTTGCTGCACCAGGTAGCGGTGCAAATCCCTCCTTGCTTCTAAATCTTTGAATCAATTCTTGTGCTTGCACTCTTTTCATTAATCATTCATTGACTCCATCTTGTTTACAGATCTAAGAAATGATATTCAAATTTAAGTTTATTGATTTCAAATATAAACCTCTGTAAAACTTACTATTAAATATGGGCATCCTATAGGAGATCAACCTCAAAGAAGGATATGGAGAAGATTTTGAGAACTGGTTTCAAACTTGAGAGATTGATTTCAATTTCTACTGTTATAGTTCCAAATTTTTAAATTTAAATTGGTACGTACTTAATTAGGAGCAGCTCCTAAAATGCTAGTACTTAATTAGGAGCACCCTAATTTATATCATAAAATCACAAAATACCTCCTAAAGCAGTACATACTTAATTAGATGCATCTCCTAAATCGGTACGTGCTGTAATCAACTTATTATTGATAGTAAAAATGTTTACTTTCTCACCCATATTTAGAGCTGGTTCGTCTCTTAGTGCTCATTTTTCTTTGGCTAATACTCTAAAAACTTCCCTTCAAACTTATAGGGTTGCAAAGCTCTCCTATGAGCTCTGAGTTATAGATGCAGTTTTATAATTTTAAATTCAAATTTAAATATGAGCGCTAACATTTTAAGAAAAACAACAGCACTTCCATCAAAACTAAATGAGACTTACCTTTGACAGCAATAAAAAGTGTGATAGCTGTGAGATGTACTCTCATAAGGAAATACCAGAGCCTATCACTTGAGGTCTCTGTTATTAAAATAGAAATTAATAATAGAAAATAAATGGCAATCAAGTGCGTGGGAAACAGAGAGGAGGAGAAAGGTAATAATGAAATTCCATTACAATCTGAAGAAGTTGAAGTCTATTTTTGTGAGTTATGAGTGAGAGATTTTGCTCATAAATCAAGCTGGTACAGACATATGAAGGAGCATAGAGAAGCCAAGCCCACTGTCTACTTAAAGCATGATAAAATAGATGGAAAGTATGACTGCTTTTGAGTGCCATAAGCAATATTCTCATACAAGAGACTTGAAGAAGCATCTATTAAAAGCTCACAAGAAAGATATAGAAATTGAGAATCATGAAGTTGAGTTGAAGCTTCTCAACAAAAGAAAAGCGAGGGAATATTCTAAGGTCGTAGTGCCTGAACAAGCTAGCTAGAGAGTTAATGTACATTAAGAAGGCACGCAACCAACTAACCTCTGAAATAACAAAAATTATGATCAAGATTCAATATAAAAAGATTCCTGTTCTCGCCTAAATTGACCTAGACACTTCACTTTAAAGCTACCTTATATTAGAAGACTCCTTTGATAAGAAAGTTATCAATGATCATCAATACGCATAAAGGTGTATCCCTTCAACTATCTCTTAAGTGATGATGAATACTAGATGGAGTTTACAAATGAGTATCAAGTACTCACTCAAGCAAAGTTTAAAGAGTGTAGTTACTTAATCAAGCTAGTTGCTACTCTCCTTACCAAGGATCATGTTGCTTTTAGACTGCCTCTATATGAAATGACCCTCAGAGATTTCATTACTGATCAATGGAATCATAAGTAGCTTGCTTTGATAGCAACTTAAACCTTACAAGGTATTAAAGAGCTACATAATTTAGGCTTTATTCATAGAGATTTGAAGCATGAGAATATTATGATAAACTTCTCACCTGTAAGAGTAGCAATTATTGACTTCAACAGAGCATTAAGGGTAGAAGTGCCAAGGCTTGGAAGTGTTATGGGAACTGCAGGCTATTATCCAGAAAGAGATGACTGGAGAGATGGAGACTTTCAATGGGATTTGTGGGCAATGGCAGCAATAATAATAGAAAGCAATATGCCTCGCAACGATTACTACTCAACAAGGTGTGAAAAGGATGCGAAGCAAAGAATAAAGCAATTTATTGATAAAAACAGAGTATCTCTTTCAATGAAATAGATGGTAGAGTAAGTTATTATCAAGCCAAATCTACGATCAGACATAAAACCCCTTTACTGTTATTTATAAGATTTGGGTGACGTATTAAATTAATCAAGATTGAAATATTATAATAATTGAATTTGGTAGCTTTAGTAATTTATTAGAGGGTCCTGTAGTAGTAGTAGTAGTAGTAGTAGTAGTAGTAGAGGCTATTCTACTAAAGCTACCAAAATGACGAGATTCGGAATTTAATTATTATAAACTGCTACCCCTCTATAATAATACTTTTGAATCCTAAGAAAGACACGAATCCAACAGATGAACCCCCTACTACTCGATATTGACAACTCACCATGCGAGCAAGACGACCCATAGTTACTGGAGGACCCATCAGAGGATCTACTGCTCGACAATCTTGAGTTCATCGATCCCCTGCTCACCAAGACATCTTTCCAACAGCGCCTTGGCAATCTCTTGAGCAACATATAGACAGCGAATAGAAGCCGGGGAGCACTCTGACGAGTGGGTTAGCAGTATTCTTGGCTCGCGCTCCACGCTCTCTTATTCGACATTAGTGGACGAGACCTTGAATGGGGATTGTAGTTTTGAGAAGGAAGATGGAGGGCGCCATATTGGAGGGTCTCACGATGATTCGACACATTACCAAACCATGGGAAATATCTTGGATCCCACCTCGGATGTCTCAGCACCTCTATTAAGGTAAGATTCGAGCCTTAGTTGCTAACACCATATGTAGGGAAGGAGCACAACGTAACCTATTACCCAAGCTAAGCGATCAGGTGGCGAGTCCCAGCAATTATCTCAAGAACGCCTTCTGTCCAGATACCGTTGGCTCAGAGCCGCCAAGCCAGTTCGCATCCTGAATACTCATGAGTAGCCAAAGGCACTAAACTCTTATGCCAAAGCACGAAGCTCTAGTGCATTGCGCCTTAGTGAAATTCATACTACTCTAGTGCTAAAGTGTATCAGAATAAACTCTTCTAAATCAGGATTCTTGGTACCCTAGTCTATGACAGTCAAACTGGCCTGTTTTGGGGGCAGCACTCTGCATGCGTTGGCTTAAGGTCGCATAACATTAGGGCACTCACTGCATGGAGCCGACTTATGAGGACTCTGAGGGTCGAGTGATTTTGAATATTCCAACTACATGGCGTCATCAGCAAAGGTATACCCTTAATAATCTTTGTCTGGTAAACAGCTGCCTGCTCAGTTATTTGTAACTCGCTAGCTCAGGCTGCGCTGTCTCGATCGAGGTACGATACGACTATGGTGACTTGCTAAAAATCATCGAATTCGCCTGAGACAAGCTCTCTGTAAAATTCAACGATTTGAAAAATTCCAATGTGAAGTTCTCCTGAGCTTGACAATCTGATTGCCTACCACTAACTAAGATCCAATCAAGAATAATGAAACTGTAGACAATATCATGAACCGAGCTGCTGATAGAGATCAGAGCCCTCAGTCAATAAGCAAAGAAAGGCAAAGAAGAGAAATCGTGCTAAAGAGATTCACTAAGGACCTGGACATGCTCATGCAGAGCGCCCCCCACATCCCCATTAAGTTCTTGCAGAGATTCAAGGCCGCCATCTCCCAGGACACCGTGGATGTGTTGATGAAGGAAGCATCGAAATTCAGACCTAAGGATGGAGAATGCGAAGAGATCAAGAACCTGGACCGCGAGAGGCAGGAGCAGCTCAAGACATTGAGAGAGATTGGCAAATTTGTGAAGTCAATTATGTGATATTAAGTTTCAAGTATTTGTATTTTGATTAATTTCTATCGTCTACAAAAAATTGTAAATAACAGCATTGGGGTTTTATCAATTGAATAGATAGAATAGTGGTGAGTAAAATAAACTTCAGACCTCTCCCACATGATCCAAAAGTGCATTTTGAGTGATTAAATTAAATACATTTACTATAAAATTCACATTAAAACCTAATAATAACCCCAACCCCTAACAAATTCCCTACAAATCAAAGCACTTATAAACCTCATTAAGGGGTATTGCGATTTTGATTATCGTCTCTACTATGTTTTTATTTCTTCGCAGACATCTTCTTACTTTATATGCTTCTTAGCTAAGCTAATTGATTGTTTTTCATGCTT
Source organism: Oxytricha trifallax (assembly GCA_000711775.1). Taxonomy (NCBI): domain Eukaryota; phylum Ciliophora; class Spirotrichea; order Sporadotrichida; family Oxytrichidae; genus Oxytricha; species Oxytricha trifallax. The sequence goes on along the minus strand of ARYC01001345.1, from coordinate 25 downwards.
AGTACCAAAGTAAGACATGCTTTCC
>ARYC01001344.1:0-13791 GCA_000711775.1 Oxytricha trifallax | reverse complement strand
GTGAGTAAGTCTTAGTTGTAAGAATTAAAAAGCAAATAATTAAGATATATTGAAGAGACATTCTAAGTTTTCCAATTATACATTTAAATTTAATACTACTATAAATTTTTCAAAAACATCGCGGTTAACTAGTAATGGGTTGCAATACATCAAAAGACGGCAAATAGCCAAAACCAATCAAGAAAATAGGTGGAAAGCAAAAGGATAATGCTTCACCCCTTAAGCAAAGTCCAATTAATTTTTATTACAAATTTTTTCAATCAAGGGAGGTTCTCCATCAAAGATTAAGGAAATAGATCACAGTGAATTAGAGAAACACAAGCCAAGCGATATCTTAAGTTTTATTAAAACAGGTAATCTCTCAATGGTTGTTGGCTTGATAAAACACTTCAGACTTGAGCACTCATTCGTACTACTCAAGGGTCACTAAGATGATTTCTTGTTCATAATTAATATTGCTTACTTTAATTACTTTTTAAGTTAATAATAACAAGACTCCCCAGGGTAAAGTTTCAATGGCAAACTGGAACCCAGTTTTACTTGCTATTGCCTATAAGAAATTAGATATTCTTAGATATTTCACATCTGATTTGAATGTTGCTATTAGACACACCACCTAAGAACCTGAAATCGAAAAATCTTTCTTCCCAGAAGATCAAGAAGCTCAAGAAGCCTTCGGTCTTATGCTTGCAATTGCCAATAAAGATGCAAAGACATTTTCAGCACTCTGGGATGATTTCACATCATGGTCAAAAGAGCATTTAGTTAGAGTTGTTTAATAAGTAGTTCAAGAAAAATGGGTGGTAGGTTTGTAAACTATCCTAGGGTCATATACCACAGATGTGATATACAATGCTTTAACACATGAAGAACAGAGAACTTTACTGACTTTGTGGTTTAAAATCAGAAAGAGTGAGAGTGGAGATGTTAAAAAGACATTAGATGAGAAATTTAAATTGGAGATGAAACATCACAGCCCTCTAGGGCGAGAGAGAAATGAGAACAACACTTCAAAGTCTTATTATTGACAAGATAATCAATATAGTATGCTGCTTAAATTTCAAAGGTCTTTATGGCTTAGATTTAAGTTACTATCTCTTCAAATTCAATGCTAAAAGACAGTGAGACCTAACATTAGCAGCAGATTTGTGGAGAAGCCCTGCAATCGATGTATAATTAAGAATAGGTTTGAGTTAGTCATTATACTCAGCATACCCATAACACAACTTAAACAGTAAATAAATTTACTCACTGTCATAAACTTACCCCAAACCCCTCATATACACGCTTAAATTACTAATATTTATACCATAAACCCCTACATTTACCTAATAAAATCTTAATAAAGCATGCGCTAATTGCTATTTTTTATCAATTAAAAACTCAATCAAACTACTGAAAGGGTATTGGGCATTGAATTGAGCAGACATATAGCAAGAATTAAGAATTTTGATACAAAATCCAACAAAACGGACACATACTAATTAAGTCTCAAATTTGATCATGAAAAGTGGAGTGACTTCTCCAAATCAGTATTTTAACACTTAATCGTAAAATATGGTCATATATATCTTAAATTCATACTATAATGCTACATTTTGTGCTTTATTTGTAAATTCTACTTGCTTCAGTTTATAAGAGATAACTAAATAATTAGAATTTATTTTTACTTTATATTTTAGCAATAATGTAAACATCAACATTCAAAGGAGTTTGGTGCTAAAATATAGTCATTTTAATTCCAATTTTTCTCAAATTTTGAGTATATATTAAATAAACTTTAGGAATTAGTGAGAGAAGCAAATGATTATAATTATTTCTCAATTTATTACTTGCTACAAAAGTTATCATTAATACTATACTCTTTATATTATAATTCAATGTTAAGCATTTTTTTCTTGATTTCAGATTTATAAAGGTTTTTTTCTTCAAATTATCTTAATATACAAATAATTAAAAAAGATTTTAGGTTTTTGAAATACTGCAAATTATAATATACATCATAATAAACTTCATTAAATTAATTGTGATTCAGAGTTTATAAACAACAATGGGTAAGAACTTGAATATTTATTTAAGGGGAAAATTTCACCATGAAATGGTGGAAAAATTCCCTCGCAATTTTAATCTTAACTAAACTTGATGAATTAAGTTTCCTTTAAAGTTTTTTGTTTTATCATAAAAAAAACATGTTTAAGTTGTGAATATTCAGAAACACTAAATGTTTACTAAAGCTGATCCAATTTTACAACAATAATAAAGTCAAATCTCATTAAATGATCAAGGGAAATACTAAAAACTATCAGAAATTATTTGAGGAATATGAAATGATAGCATTTAATGGCCCAATTTTATATGAAAGTTTCAACTGCAATCACTGCAATAAAACATTCAAAAGCTTTAAGTCGAGAGCAAATCACTGGGGAGTAAGCCTAACTTCTGCAAACACTTACATAGAATTCAAAGAGCTGAAGAACTCCTGTAAAAACTAGAATGCATAGGATGTCAACACATTTCAAGTTAGTCAGATCACTGCCAGAGACATATGACAACGTGTAGATTTGTGGATTAAACTTAAATTCCAGGAAAGTAGTATTTAATTGAACAAAAAATACTCGAGACATGTAGCTACTAATAAATGAAGATTTTAAAGTATGACAAGGATTCAAACTTAAAAGAATTATAAATTCCAAAACACATATTTGAAGTGAAAGGAGAGTATATTTGCAAAGCATGGGAGAACAAATTTAAGCAGAGAATGGCTTAAGGAGAACCAAAAAATTTACGAGTAGATGTAAGAAATGACGAATTTTGTTTAAATATGCACAAGATTATGCTAAAATTAACAGTCTTCTTTTCTCTATTGTTGTAGAAGATAATCCATGGAAGGGTCAGAAATCGAAGCTTTACTAATATTTGCAAAACCACAAATTGAGACAGATACCTCTTTCATTGATGTAACAGGAAGGAGTCGTCTTCTATTGGACACTTTGTAATACTTAGACAGATGGAGCTACACACCTAAGAGAGAATGGCTATGTTATAATAAAGACTCTCATTTGGGTTAAGCTCACCTCAAAAGGAAACCATATAAACAGCAAAAAACCTGAATTCTCTAAAGAGTATAAGAGTATTGTATCATTGGTGTCAAAGGTAGGCTTGATTATGAGAGATTAAATTAAATTCCAGATATAATTCGAGCTGAGAAAACTTCCCATTCCAAGAAGCCCTAAGATTTCTGGGATATCATAGACGATATCTTTCAGGAATAGTATAGACTAGAAATATTTACAAGGTCAGATGCAAATAAGGCTTATACTGTTCATGTTGGCAACGAGGTTGAAAAAGATAATAAAATGAAGATAAAAAATTTATATTGATGATTAATTAAATTTATAAATTTTAAATATTAAAAATAAGACTTTTAAACTTTTTAATAAATTATAAACTAAATTACTGTTTTGTTTTAAACTTAATAAAGTCATAGTTCAATTTAATTGTAACTATTTAAATCTATAAATTCATGAACTTTATTACTTTAAAGAATATTTATTATTATTTTTAATTTCATTCTATAGATTGAAGGACGCTTCTATATTCCCTGCTCTAGGTTTCAAATTTTTATTGCAATATTTCCTATTTGGCATAATTTAGACAATTATAGTAGCAATTTTTCATCCAAGAAAAGTCTCTGATTTGAATATTATTTTATAGTGACTTCATAAATTCTTCCTTATTCGAAGATTAGGTAATAGGTTTTTAATCTTTTTTAATGACTGCAAGAGTTTATAAATGGGTGCCATTGTGAATTAATAGCGACCCAAATATTAAACAGATATTTAGTAGAGTCTTAGCTTTTGCAATGTCACAACACTCTTATGCTAGGTTGCATTATCGAGTAAAAATACAGTATTCATCCTCCATTTATAAGAGTTTTAGTCTAAGTAATCAATGATTTAGAGTGTAAAAAGTATAAAAATAAAGGGACGTTGTTGAATTGTTCTTCCCAATACTCAAAGTATACAAAACCCTGCCATCACTAAACCCTGCTGCTATCATTTTAACTCCATAATATCTAACGAACTAATCATTGTAATTCCTGGTACCCTTCTTACGCCATGCTCTCCTATAAAAGCTTTAACTTAACATGCCACTCTCATCAATATTAATTATTAACTTGTTTTAGTTAATATAATTTATATAATTTCTATATGCAATTTATCTCTATCTCAAGCATTCTAAACTGTTTGATCTTTTATAAATTTTATAAACCTTCTTGTATGTATATTCATTATCCCTCTTTGCTATCTTTCTAATTCTTTATAATTGCACTTTAAAATTTAATTTTACTATCAAATAATCAAGAATTTATTTTGCTGATATTATTTATTGATAATTTTGAGACATCCAACGAACAGCATTTTCCATTAGTTTAATTTAATATGTTCTCTAATCATAATTTATAATAAGAAAACTTTAAATTTATAATTAATCTATTAAACTAAATACAAATAATTATTAAACTTATCAAAAATGCAAACATGATTAAAAGCAGTTTCAACTTCTTCTTCCTCATCATCTTCATCTTCATCTTCATCCTCATCCTAGTCTCCCCTGTCCCCTCCAAGTGTAGCCTTGCGAAGCTTCAGTCTGCTGACACCCCAGGTCCTACCAGGCAGGACCGTTAAAAAAAGACTTTTAATCTATCTTTTTTGAAACTTACATTTTATGTGAGTGATGTTGTCCACCCACCTGCGTCTGATTAGTTAGAATACCTTTTAATATATTAAGTTTCTGATTAAATTAATTAATTTCTTATAAATCATAAATGTTAAATATTTTTTCCATTTTTTTATGGTCTTGCTTTTATTACTTCCAATTGCTGAGTTAACATTCGAGATATTAATCTTAAATCTCTACATTAATTGTTTTTTTGAGCACCCATGTTAATGATATAAATTCCTGATAAGCTTTTAAAGACAAGAAGAACATTGTTAAGATTAGCTCTTTTTGTGGAACATTTACAACTCTAGAAATGGTTAAAAATTATATTTTAATTTCCTTACAATATTGTTAACCCCTTGATATTAGATATCTCAATCAAAGTTAATAAGTAAACTTTATTTTGAAAATTTTTCTTATTTGTTAGAATTTTTTTATTAGCTAGTCATCGTTCTATGTGAGGTAAGTTTATCGACTATAAATAAGGAAGAATTAATCTAATCGTCACTTAGAGGACTAAGTTAATTATTCCCCCCTTCAACTATACTTACAAGTCTTCTCGGGTCAATGATTTAGGTATTAATTAATTTGTTTTCGATATTTTGTAATACTCTAGCTTCTAATTTCTGAATGATAGAGTTTGTTAGAGAAATCAACTTATAATCATTAACTTAAAGGTCTCCAGGGACCATCAGGCAAGATGTCTAGCAGTAAAATAATTCATCCTTTGAACTATCATGACCTTCAATATTTTGTTATGAAAGTTCTTCATCCTGATTTGATGAAGGTCGCCGCCAGCGTCCTTAATACAAAAATTCCCTTATGTCAGATTATTTCAAATTTTATAGATTGCCACCCTTCATAGTTTATTTTGATTTCTTTTAAGTTTATTTTATAGTTATTACTATATAGAGGAATAATTGTGAGTCTATAGTAATTGCAGTTTTTAGTTAAATTACAACTTATTAAAAGTAACAATATTCAATAAGACAGCATGAATAACAATTTACAAGGGGTTCATGTGAGTGAGGTTAAATCGAAGATAGGTTCAAAAATAGAACTCTATGATATCCTGACTTAAGAGTGTGGGGCATACCTGCCCAAACTTAATTGCTCAAACATATACTTTTTCCGAAGCATTCTCACAGGGTAGAAAGAAGTACTATTTTTTGTTAGACTTTGTTATAGTTTTTGAAAAGAAGCGATGTGATACTTTCAGCAATTCCTCAGATTGAGGGACTTACTGCAGATGACTTTCTTTCTTATACTGAAAGCAAGCCCTCAATATTGAAGTATTTGCCAGACTAAATGGACTAGCTCCATTTAGATAAGAAATGGATTACTGATATTCTACTGACTTTATACACAGAAGGAATTAATAAGATGATTTAGAGGGATAAGGAATAAAGGAGAGTTAGGCTTGATCATTCACAAAACAACATTGTTCGCATGAAGCCCTAATTCTTAGATGCCCTCAACAATTCAATAAATTACAGTGGTAAGTCCAATGTAAAATATACATCTCTTTCGTTAATAAAAGAATGTTAGCATTCTTATTTGAAACAAAGTACAAAAAGAAAATCCAGGCAAGTTTGATTTAGAAGAATTGAAGTCAGTTCCACATGCTGGCTCTAAGTCAAAACATAAATTTATGTAACAAAACCAACGGGTGAGAGATGAAATGAATGATTAACGGGGTTAAATTGACGAACTTGTCAACTATAAGTAATTAGTCATGCAACTCCACGATGGTGGAATCATTGATTAAGAAGGCAACCTATTGAATAAACAATTTATTCAATAGAATAACAATTATATGATTTGAGCTTTATTGCTTTTAACTTAAATTTTTATGTTTATCTATTAAAAAGTTAATTAATTTAATAACTAAAACTATTAATTTTATAAAATAACTTTTAATTAACTTTTCGATGGAATCTCGTTTCAGCAAAATCAAGCTTGTAAATGATTTTAATTAAACTTTCGATTAATGGGGAAAATTTCACCATGTAGTGGTGAAAAAATCCCCATAAATGAGTTTCTAAGAAAAGTAAGTTTAAGAATTTAAAAGAAAACTTAGAGTTCAATTGCCTTATATAGCTTGGTAAAATAAGGAACGTCAGAAACTCCTAGTAATTTTATAATTTTTAAGGTATTTTTTTATTAACTCATTTGTATATTTTTGTGTTATAAAATTGTGAGCGTTATAACTCTCTTAACTAATAGAGTACTTAAGTTGATTAGATTTTGATAGGATTTTATGATATTTTGTTTATATTAGTTTATTTAATAAGCTGTATTTTAGTTTTAGTCAAATAATATAAATTGTTAGAGTTTTTATACTATGTTATAGTTTGTTAGAATTTAGTAGATTTTTAACTTTGTAAATAAACAAACAAAATAATTGATAAACTTAAAATAGCAGTCTTATATTAATAACTATACAATTGTCTTTAATACAGGTTGCTAAAAAATAGAAAAAAAGAATAACCTTTTGCTTCAGCTAGTGCTAAATAAAGCAACATCAAAGACCATTTAAGCAGGCCTTGAATTTTGGTAATACAATTCAAGAAATGGGTAAGACTACTAAAGCTAAATTAAATAAAAACTTGAATCACCTCTCACTGAGGTTTAATGTGATGAGAACTCTGGCTACACCGCAGACTCCTTCGATGAAGAGTAGCTCCAGGAACTGAAACAGGAAGAGTCAAAGCAGAAGATATTGGTGCTTTTAAAGAAGCAAGACATTCTAGGAAAATAAACCTACAAGGGTGTTAAAATATAGCTAAAGAAGAAGTTAGGACCAGAGAAGATAAATATACATAAAAACTGGCTTGTTGCTACCCTCAACTCAAGAAAGGCTGATAGCAAGGCATCTACTCCAGCAACTAAAAAGAAGAAAAATAGTACAAAGAAAATTACAAAGATTACCCCAGTCAAAAGGGGTCAGAAAAATGATGGCACTTCAATCAGAAGTTAAAGTTTATTAACCCCGTAAAAGTATGAAAACTAGAGCAATACTATTGGAATAGACTTGTTGTCCCTGTAGCCTGACTTAAAAAACACGGAATCAGAATTATCATAGCTATAAAGTGATACAACATTTCCTGAACTTAATTAAATTGAAGAATTGATAGAGAAAAAATTTGGGGAACTTACATCGAAAGCCCGGGAAGAGATAAATTAGTGTTTGTTATAACAGGTACCAGATGTTCTAAAAACTGCACTATTCTTAAAATTGAAGGATTAAATTCAGGAAGCCGTGAGCAAAGTGACCAAGTTAGAATCCTAAATCAATGTTGTTGACTTAGAGGAAATATCAAGATAGGTTGCAGATGGTAGAGATGAGATTTAGAAGACATTTTAGTAATTGGTTGAAGATATAAAAAAGGTAGCTCCAACTATAGGTGTAGCAACATAAGAATAATTAGCTAGAAATGTCAGAAGAATCAATGAACAGTTTGTTGAGATGCATAAAATATTATAGGATTAGTCTTTAGGCTTTCAATAAACAAAAGAATGGTTATAAACTTTGACTAATCAAAATAAGGAATAAGTAAATGGGCTAGAAAAAGTAGTTAGGGATGTTGAGAAGAAATTAAAATGTGTAGTTGACACTTTTAATGAGACAATTGAAGAATGCAAAGATAATATTTTAAAAAATATGAATTTAATACATGAAAGTATAAAAACAGTTGTAAAAAATGGAATAAATTATTCCGGTGTAATTGCAACAATCGCAATCAAAGTTAAGCCCCTAACTTTAATAACAACAAGCTAATATTTAAAATATGTTAAATACTAACATTAACATTCTAGATACAATAATGAAATATAACTAACATGATCCCAAAATTAAATTTATCAAAATTGGGAATAAAAAGTACCTGCATTACTAAAACACCAAGCATATTATTCTAATTGAAGATGAAGTTGACTATTGACACTTCATAATAAATTTTACTTGTTGACATATATTCTACTTGTTTACATTATAACTCATATTACTTTGATTATAAGATGACGATGGGGTTTTGGGGTTTATCAGCGACAAATAATTATATAAAATTTAGTAATTCTTATTTTTATTTATTTATTCTATACTTATTCATTTCTAATTTAAACACAAAATTAAAAAAATTTATATTTGCTTCATTATAAAGAATGGAAGGTACAATTAAAATTGCTTTAAATTATTAATATTTTTCTTTAGTCCATTTGAAATTATTTACAATAAATGATTAAATTTTAAAACAATTATGTCAATTTCTTACAGAATATAGTTTTTTTAATAAAATATTATTATATAAGTAGAATTAATTACTTTCATTTTACTCAGTATTGAAATTATTTTCTTATTAATAAAAATGAAAAGAAATTAGGTCTTAGCATCTGGAGTTAATTATTATAGTACAATTCAAAAAGATGTAAAAATAGTGTCAAAATTATCAAAAGTTAAACCATTTACTTATTAACTTATATTTTTATACATTTTTTATTTAAGATATTCATTTTAGCTCATAAAATCTTTAAATAGGTTAGCTCTATAATCCTAATTCAAAAAAATTATTTGGTTGATAATCTAAGGAAATAAATATAAATCTTTCAATATTTACAAAAAAATTGATCAAAGTAATATTATAGGATTCAATTCAACTTAATCTGAAATTTTAAAACTTGGCAAGTAACAACTATGCTTATCAAGTTTAAAATTGATTTGATGTAATTTATTTACTGTTAAGCAAAAAATCTCTAAAATTTGAACAATATTAAGTTCATACATGCTGATGAAGCTGTGTTTACATTATATATGATTCTTTATTAAAAGTAAAGTGTAAAATAATTAAAAAATATTAAAGATTATATCCTTTTTGTAATTTAGTGATGCTATATTTAAAAATTAGGAAGGCTTCTTCTAATAAACACATAATTGTGGATAGTTTTTATAGATAAAAGGTTTATTCAAAGTAAGTTTTTGCTCTGGAATATATTTTTTCATGATTAAAGTAAGCGATATTTATATTTTATTGGAACTACTATTATTTATAAGTTTACATTATGTAATTACTATAAATATCAAAGTGGTTTATATAAATAATCTTAGAAGTGATAAGAATTTAATATCGTATTTAATATAAATACTTAGATTCATGATTTTTATTTAAACTAATTTTTAAATAAAAATACTTAATTAATGATTAAGAAAGCAAATCGTCAGATAGGGCTACATTAAAGGTCTGAATATGAAAACTTTCTAATAAAGCTTATTTTTTTGCTAAGAATGAAAATAGGAGAATGGAAACAAATAAAAAAATAAAGAGTCTTTCGGCTTGGTTCAACTTGTAAATATCTACACCAGTATGAATTGCAAATAAACGATTTTCATGTGATGATGAGATAATTTATATGAGATGGTTTCCAAAGTGAAAGAGAGCAAAATAATGGTTGTTCTAAACCTTCAAAATTAAGATGACGAAAACCAGAGAAGCAATCAAATAGATTTTTCTTCTAGTCTTGTCTAATTCCATTGATTACAACGAAAGGACAAATAAGTTAACATCAAAGATAGAGGAAAGTAGATTATATAAGGCAAATTATATGAATCTTACTATAAATTCTGTTCTTAGTATGCAAGACTGCATTTCAATATAGAACTGTAGGTTCAATATAATAAAGTAATCACAATTGGAACATTACCTCAAGCTTAAACACATCAGAGCAAAATTGATAATTTAATTAAGTAAAAGACTAATAAAATTTGTGATAAAAAGATTGTTATTTTTAATCAAAATATTTATACTATATACCAATCTTTTAATCAATTAATTTACTTATTAGTTTAAAAAAAGATATAATGTTATGGGGTTTGAACCCTTGTCATAATTATTAGAATCATAATCACAACCATCTGAACATATAATTATTTTAATGTTTGAAAGTCTCAATTATGTTTATATATATCAAGTAAATAGTAAACCTCTCTAAATACCATTGCGTTTTCAATTTTAGATTTCTCATTCAGTCATTAAAGAAAATTTCAAGAACTAAAAGGAAATACTATAGCATTTTTCCTATCAAAATAAGAAGAAAAACTTTGCATTTTAGAATATTTCTTAAAAGAGCTAAGAAATCATAATTTTATTTAGCAAAAATAGAAAAATATAAACTATCATAACAGAACATGATAAGTGAAAGTATAGTAATAGGAGGTTCAAAATTGAAGTTTCTATAATTTTTAAATAAAAATTGTAAATATCAGAGAGTATTTTAGATTATACACTGCTCAAAAACCAAAATATTTTAAGTCGTAGCTTTAATTAATTAATGAATTGTTTTGATTATTTATTACAATCTTCTTATCACAAATTTTATTAGTCTTTTAATTAAAGTGATATAATGAAAAAATAAATATATTTAAGATAATTTAAAAATTTTATTTTCTAGATATATATTCAAAGGCAAAGCAAAATAAAAATAAGAATCTACTTAAACTTAAAATCATAATTTTTTTATTGTAATAGTAAATATTGGGATGAATATAAAATTCAAAAGTTTAAAAGAAATTGATTTTTATATCTTTAATATATTACAGTATTTTGGTTAAATTTAGGACTTGCTTAATAAATTCTTTAATATTTTTTATATAACAATTTATTGTCTTGATTAAATTCAATATTTCTTTTGCTGATATTTGACAATAAACTCTCAAAATAAGTATATATTTCAATATTAATTTCTTTGTGTTTAAATTTTATTTTATAAATATAATCTCTTTATAATTAATTAAATATTTTTTAGATAATTCTTAGCCTCGTAGAGGAATGAATATTTAATACTAATCTTTTACCGATTTTAACTTAGAATATCGATTTTTGTAAGATTTATCCAGCAGTCTTATCTTTAAATATATTAGTAAAAACCTGGACATATCAGCATAGATGATATTTATCTCAAGACAATTTTTAAAGCCTAATACATTAATCTACAAATGCTTTTGATTTATGGCTCAAATTCTCTATTTCATATCGATACAAATGTAAATCTTATCCTAAAATACTATTAAATATTGTACATTAATATTTCTTAACTTTTCCTTAATCTCAAAAGACCCTCATTATTTATGAAAAAATAGAAGGTGCAATAAATATATAGCTTTAGATATTCCTTATTAATACTTACTAATATAACTAAAGCCTTGTTTATTAATATATAAAAGAGTAAAATTATTAGCATATGGTGATTTATTTTCTTTAAATTAAAATTCATCATACTAACTAAATACTAAATTCAATTTAATATAAATATTTCCTAAAAAGATTATAAACCAAAGGAATCGAACCCTTTATCATTGGATAGCTGCTCCTATGTTTTACCATCTCAAGTATTAGTTTATATTACAGTTATTAAGTGTTATTTTCTTTTTAAATATGAAATCCGAAATAGTATGCATATATAATTCATTCTAATTACTATCTCTGAAGAAAACACTCTAAGCTATAGAAGAAAAACTCTTTAAATATATGAAATACACAAGATAATTTTTACTAAATTGCGAGTTAAACTTTTTCATATAATATCTAAGATGTTCATTATCAAGAAAAAAATATTCGATAGAACATGAAGGCAAGAAAACAAAAATATTGAGAATGTCTAATATATTAATGTGAATATTAGTTATAACTTTTATTATTACTCCCTTCTATAAATAAATTATAAATAGTAAACTACTTGTAATTTAAATTGATTTATTTCTATTTCATTATTTATATCCACAATTGCTTAAATAATTACTTATGGGGTTTTAATAATATTTATAACCTTTATTTGTAATTAAACTCTCTATAATATTTCCAAAAATTAATTTTAAATGTAGTTTTCGTAAAAATACATCAATGAAGGCTTAGGCATTTTAAACAAACATTTTGTTTTACTACTTTTTTATTTTTTTTATATTTATAAAACTAGGATAACGATAAGAATATGATACCCATGAGTAAACTCCTGCTTTTATATAGTCTATAACTGGATTTTTATCATATTATTTTTTATGACGTAGTTATGTGAATGGTAACATTCAAGAATCTTCGCTTCGTCTTTTAAGTTTTATATATTTCACAAATGATTAATTCAGACTTTAGTTATTTATCCATTCTCTATCTTTTGATTTAAAATTAGATATGAGTTTTTTTATTATTTATTTGTAAGCAATATGTTTATTTTGATTTTTAAAAATTTAAAAATAACAGTTTGAATAGTCTCTATTAAAATATAATATGATGATTAATTTCATTATACATAAATTTAAGGCTGTAAAATATGCTTATAATTTTGGTAATATTTCAATTTTAAAAGGTACTTTATATTTACTTGCATAGCAAGAAACAAAAAATCAATTAAAATTCTATCAAATAATATTTGTTATGTATATATTAATGCATAGAATTTAACTCAACTTTATGCTTCTTTTTTTTAATCCTATATTCTACTATATTAAAAATTAATAGCATCTAATTTTCAGTTGTATTTATTAAAAATACAATTGAAGATTAAGTTAAAAAGTAACTTAATAGAACATCACACATGATTACCGAAAATATAAACGGACTAGGAGTCATGTCGTGGAATATGGGAGGATCATCCGTTGAGTCCATTAGTTTCTTACTAAGGATGATCTAAAAACACCAACCCCATATTGTCTGCCTTTAGGAAGCTAGGAACACGAAAGTTCACTTCCCAGAGTACAATCTTTATGCCTCTGAAACAAAAATTTCAGACGGTCAACATGGAACTATCACCCTTGTCAAATCGACACTCGGTAGAGTAGAATTCCTCGAATCCTTACCACTCTCACTTGACTTAAACTTAATAGACATAGGACTCAAAATCTCAAATCTATATATCTCCCAACAATTTATAAAATACAAAAAAGACTTCATAGAGGAGATAGAAAAGAAGCTTAAAGACCCAAGATTCATAATAGCCGGAGATCTTAATTACGTGGCGAAGAATTTCTAAAACACCTATTTAGTAACTAGAATTGGCGTGACGTCACAAACTGTAATTGACGTC
>ARYC01001343.1:0-20106 GCA_000711775.1 Oxytricha trifallax | reverse complement strand
CCTTCTCTTGCGCATACTTTAGCTTTATCATCGCTGACTCTCTTAGCAGCACTCTTAATAAAATCTACTGTATCTATCTTTAAATCGTGCATCAGATGGTAGAGCAGCAATTTCTTATAATGACCTTTCAATAACCCCTAATACAATTCAATTCCATTGAACTAAGGGCTGTAAGAAACATTAAATTCAGGTGTTATGTTTAGCCTTTCATATTCCTTTCTTGAGTCTTTAGTTTTATGAACTGATAAGTTATCAACGAACAGAATAATCTCTTAGTCAGCGTATTTGTCTCTGAGTTATTGCCAGAACTTAATATATTATTCAGTCTTTATAGAACGAGGGTGAATAACAAAAGTCTCGAGGCCACTATCTTCACTTATTCCACCAAGTTTTGCATGAGTTTAAACCTTAACCTTTTAATCATATACTTCAATGTTGCTGTACCTCTTATACCAAGACCTTGATATGAAGGTATTAAAAGTGAACACTGCCTCATCAGCGTGTATAAACTTTATATTATGCTCTTAAGACCTCTGCATTTAATCGAATATATAATTTAAATTAGTCTTATAAAAGGGAACATTAAAGTCAATCACTCTCTTAATGCGATTTACTGTCTTGTAAGATATTCCATTCTTTTTATATATGTTCGCTATGGATTATGCAGAGATGTGAAGCTCAGGAAATTGGCGATGATACATCACAGCTCTCTAGGCCAGAGAGAAGTGAGCCCAGTATTTAAGAGTCTTATCATTAATTAGATAATCGATATGATGCCGCTAAAATTTTAAAGGTCTCTTAGGCTTAGAATTAAGATGCTATCTCTTTAAATTCAATGCTAGTAGACAGTGAGACCTCACAGTTGCTGGTGATTTATGGAGTAGCCTTGCTATAGACGTATAATTCAGAACAGGCTTGAGTTATTCACTATATTCATCACATCCATATCGCAACTTAAACAATAAATCTATATACTCACTGTCATAAACAGACCCCAAACCTCGCATATACTCACTTAAAATACTAATATTTAAACATTAAACCCCTACATAAACCCTATTAAAACCCTAATAAAGTATGCACTAATAGTCTACTTTTATCAATCAAAAACTCAATCAAACTACTGAAAGGGTTTTGGGGTTTTGAATGAGCTTCATAATCAGCACTATCTCCTTTATTAATAACTTTATAAGCAATATCAAATTATAACATTAATTTATGATTACTACAATATCATCATTATTTTATTATATAAATTCTTAATTATAGCTATTAATTCTTTATAACAATATAAGTCATATTAAACTCAAACGATTTAAAATCTGAGTTATGTGTGCCATCGATGTTTATATTTTTGAAAAAACTATCTGAACTCATAAATTATATCGAAATCAAAAATAATATTATATATTTTTATAAAGTAATTCCTTTGGGACTTTACTAGTTCTAGTTTTTCCTTAATGCTTAAATTTATACTTTTAAATTCTAAAATAGTGCTCCACCATCCTAACCGTTAAATATAGAAGTCCCAGCATCTAAGAAGGCTTATTCTTCAATGTAGTTTTGCAAGAACTTATGATTTAAGACCGTTTAAAGAAAAAGTTTTCAAATAATTATCACCCATCAAATCAAAATATATCTTTATTCAAGCCTAAATTCAGATACTTTTTGGATTTTCTTGCGACTATAATTCATCTTGAGCGTGCTTATATTGTATAAAGATTTCATTTCAAAATTTGTTGCAATAATGATAGATTTTCTATAGTACTGTTAGGATACCTTTAAATGACTACAATAACCCTTCCATTAGAAGCATCTGCTATATATCTTTGAAATGTCAATATGTTTCACTTGAATCTTTTTCCTTATGTTCAAAAATTTAAACAATTTAATCCTATTGAGCATAATTTGTATTTATATAATTGATTAGATCAAATATCCACGAATATTAAATCCTTTGATGCTTTTCTTCTTCCTTTAGTTTAAATGTAGAATCTCTTAAAATGTTCATATAATTGATGTTGAATTTAAATTTATTGTGAGTTGACTAAATAGTAAAGAAGGGAGTTGTTCTAAAATTTGAATAAGGTGATAAACAATCCAGAAATTTTTTTATTAAATTATCTTTTTAAATAATATTCTCATGAAATAATATTATTTTATGTATTATGAAATTGAAATTAACATTAATAAACTTAAATTTTTAGTTAGCTTCATTTTATATGGGATGAATGTATTATAGGACACTAATATATTGTAATTTGATCAATAGCTTTTAAGCTTTGGATTAAATTACTATGCATCATATTAAGAATTTGAAAAAGATTCTAATGATAAGTACTAAGCTACTGTTTTTCAGTAGTGATTTAGTCTCTCCTTTACAGTCTGAAAATGTATAAATAAATCTTATTATTTAGTTGCTTCAACAACTATTTATCTAATTTTACCTTTAATGGTTTTACCAAACTCTTGAGATTATTAACCAGGCAATATACTTGCATGTATAATAATTGTTTTTCTTAGCAGGAAGTGTTTAAGTTATAAGCTTATTTGCCTAAGTGAAATAAATATTAATTAGTTTTTGAGTAAATTAAGACTAACTTTCACTCCAGAATTTGTTTGAATGTATGCTTGGTAGCAAATTAGACTTTATGCTTCTAATTACTGAAGTGATTGTTTGTTATAGTTATTCAATTGTTCTTAATTTGGCGAGAAATTACTTCGACTAGTTTTTTAATATTTTTTACCCTAGCTTCTGAAAGTTATATTACAGTTAAGAATTTCATTTATTAGGAAAATTACTTAAAAAATAGTTATAAACTATATAAATACTATTCGCTATTTTATATACTTTACTTATCAGTTTGTTATGACTGTTTTAATGAGATTGGAGTATATAAAACTTAGAAATTAAATAAAATTGTCGAGCTCTAAGGCCAATTGATGCAGTTCTTATCTAATAGAATTTAGTGACTAATTTAAACTTTAAGCTTCTGTAATCTAAACCTGTCCTTATTGATTTAATACTAATACACAATGTATGTATATAGCTTGATAGAAAAAATAAATTGCCATCTGTTATAATAACCTGCTTCATATAGGCATTTTTAGGATTTATTAATTTTACAGAAAAAAGGATAAATAAGATATGGATAGTTTAATTATTTAAAATATTGGACAGAGTATCTTAGTTGCTGAGTTTTATCTAGAATGACATCAAAACTTACGTTGTTTATTGGAGGAGCTATACTTTTGTAGAATCTTTATGTAAGTCAAAAACTTAAACCATTCGGGTTTAATTAAGCTGAAATCGAAATATTTATCACAAGAATAGCTGAGAGAGTAACATTAATTGATCTTTATTAGCATCTAAAGATAGTTTTTAATTGAAATTTGAGATAGAATAATTAATAACACAACTTTTCAATGGCTATGGTTGTCATACCAACATATATATATTTATAGCCTCTCTGTTTATTTATCTATGATATACAATTCGGAGATAATGTTTTTGAGTGATTTTCACTGTATTTTTAATAGCTAAATTATTTTTAAAAGTAGTACTAATTTTTATACATATTTCTATATTACTTACTAAAATAAAAAAATGATGGTTCCTGAGCTTAGTTATTTAAAATAGACTTCTATTCATAGAGAAGACTTTAATTTTAAAAGATGACTCCTAAAGATTTGGCAGCTTAATTAATATAAAATTTACTAGTTCTAGTATTTGAGAAAGATTTATACGATTCTTAAAACACTAATACTTAATAAGCTGAGTTATTAGTAAAATTAGAATTTTAGATTGTAATGTTACGTGAAAAGTATATAAAAATTTAACCCAATATAACTGTATTAATTAGTGTAGAAAATATTCACATCTTCCATATTCATTTTCTCTAAAATTCATATTTATGATTTTTAAATATTTGTGCAGTTCTAGTAAAGAATTCATCATAGTATATTTAATATATAAAGTTAAATTAATTTCCTTCGAATTAGGTAATCTATTGTCCCGTTTTCCAGATATATGCTAGCATCTCAAGCAGCTGTTAAAATCTTACCAACTGTTAATACTAAGGAACTAAATATTTATTAGTATGTATTTCTCACCTATACGTTTAAAAGCTTCTTTCTAACTTATTAAACTATATTATATCACTAATTATGAATTGATATTTTTGACATAGATCAGTCCTTGAGTAGCAGAAATTTATCAATCTAATAAGAATTCAATGTAAATATTGAGTAATTTATATATTGACTTCGTTATCAGGGAAATTGACACTTCCAGTGTTTGCAAAATTATAAATTAATTGTAAATCATTCATAAGAATTATTTTTGAGTAAAATTTAGAATTTAAAAATATCAAAATCAATTTATTATGTGATTTTATAAAATGTTGATAATTTGGGTTGAGGTTGGAATTAAATTTGTGTCTCCCTTAAATAAAACATATAAAATGTCTTTAAAATTTGCCATAGTCCCTAAATCAATCAGCTCTTTTGCTAACTGAGATACTGATTTGAGGTTATCTATAACCTCTTGGAACTTCTCTCCTGCCAATTAATGCAATATCATGACAAGAAGTGAGTAGTTATCTCTCCAAGTCTCTGCGTTTATTGATCCCATGTAATTAGCCCCATTGATATAGGGACATGAGTTTGAGCAGTTTAAAATGTTTTTGTTCCTTAAATTTTTGCTCTCGAAAAGTTACTGATCGTGCAAAATGATGTATCATCAAGATTGATTTTGATGTTCTGAGGTTTTAAGTAAAGATGTACAACATTTTATTCATGAAGCTTAGCTATTGCAATAGCCGCACTAACTATGCACCTCCATGTAACTAGCCTACGATGTTGGAGATTCAGTAGATCACCCAAGTTGAAGTCATAACTCTTAAGCCAAATCAGCAAGTAAGTAGGGCTAAAATAAATCTTGGTAATGGAGTCTAGTTGCTTATTATTGTGTTCCTCTAAATTAATAAGCATGTTAAAGTCTGTTAAACCCTATCTCAATAGAGTGCATCTTATTTCAAGCTCCCTATGTAGTGTCTAGACAAGTGGTTGTATGTGAGAGATGGTCTGCTCTAAATTAACTCTTCAATTGATTCAATTAGAAAACCCTCTAATTTGGACTTCTGCTCAATTGTTTCCTTAAAATTTTGATAGTTGTTTAAGGCTAATTAAGGTTTTATTTCATCGTTAATCACCTATTACTATTTAGAACCCAATTAATTTTAATTAGAGGGACCTTCTTTAATATCATTGATATTAGAGTTGTGAAATTTAGGTTCCGGTTATTTGAGTTCCTCATTTTAATTGGGTGCCCCATCGTTATCAGATTGTGGTCTTCTCTATTGCTTCGTTTTCGTTTGTTTCAGATCCAAATTATACAATTACGAGATAACCTATAATTGAAAATTAAGCGTTTAAGGACCTTATTATTTACGAAAGGAGGGTACCCTGATCCAAGAAGGTCTGTTTCCGAATGAGTAATTAGGTGCCTCTTTAGTTATGCAGTTGGGTATCTGCCATTAAACTTTAGCTTACAAACTTTACAGAGTATCCATCCTTTGATTTTAAATGAGCAAATTTCCCCTGCTTTCTAGAATGAGTTTTGATGTGCCTTGTGTACTATTTCTTAGTAAACATTTTGTCGCAAACTGTACATTTGTATGTACATTGAGATATGGAATTGCCAGACTTTCGAATGCTTGATCCCTACTTTTGCTTGATTTCTTCTAATTAGTTAAAGTTTTTAGGAAATATAGATTAATTTTTTGTACTTACTATTTTCTATAGTACAGCTTGATAGCTCGACTACTGATGACGAGCAATCATCCTCCGAATTAATACTGCTTAATGAGGACATGCTATAGTTGACACCTTTTAATTTATGTTCCATTTACTATAAAATAACTTTATTAATAAAATTATTAATAGTCACAATTTATTATTCTTATTTACACCTAGTTATTAAACCTAGTTATTTAAAAAGTTAATATAAATTATAGTATAGGGGACCCAAATTTATGAAAAATAAAAGAACACAAATTTCAAGATTTCAATATAATCTTTAAAACCCAGAAACCCAGAGAACTATCATTTCAAACCCTTTTGTCCTAATTTTGTCCTGTCAGGACATTTACAGGACATTCATAATTTTATGGGGGAACATAAATAAAAAAAAAAAGATCCTAATTTAAATCTCAATACAATTAATTAAAGTCTATGAATAATTAGCGAAAGGAACCTTGGCAAAATGTATGTGGAAACACAATAATTACTCATTGCTGCTGAAACAATTTCGCAGCCAATAAAAAAATGCTATTAGTATAGAAAGAAGAGTTTTTGGAGAAATGTGAAGGCTAAGATAAATTAGTTAATCAAAATTGTAATTAATTAATAAACTTATGGAAAGCACTTAAATGAACTAAAACACAACTTAGATAAACACTTAAATCCCATCAAGATAGTTAGAAGGCCAATTAAGCAGTAAATCAGACTGGTATAACTACTTCAAATTCCAATGTAAGCTTATAGTGTTATATCTGATTTAGGCAATATGTTCATGCCTCCTTATAAACAATGCACAATGAGATTTATAAGAAATGTTCTTAAAGGGACCAAAATTTTAATCAAGTCTAATGAGATAATTTGGATTAATGTCCCATTTTTTCCTGAGTTGAGCTTGAAGCGCATATGGGAGGAGGTAAGAGTGGATGAGGAACTGATAAGGTACCTAAATATTTACGAAGATGCTGATGAATAGCCAGATCGCAAATATTTTTTTGGCATTCTCGGGACCCTAAGGAATGAGTATTTGTAAAGAATGGTTCATGATCAATAGAAGATAAGAGTTTCAGGGACTTAAATTTAGGGGGACCAAAATTCAATTCTTATTAGCAATGAATTTTTAGAGCAACTCTAAAAGAATCCAACTATTTCGAGTAAGTCAATGGTTTCATTAATTTTTATATATAGAAAGAAAAGGCAGGGCACTCTCACTTTTGAAGCAAGGGTCATAAATCAGGAGAATCACGAAGAAGAGAAAGTTGTACGAAATTACATTTTCGTACTCTGATTATATTAGTCTTGCAAATTAGAATTAAGAGGAACACAAAGAGGGGCAAGAGACAAGGAACCTAAATTAAACTCCTTAAAAACAAAAGTTTTTTAATATATGATTTTAATTAATAATTGCTTAACTCAAGACCTTAAATCAATCATTCTTTTCCCAATAGAGTAATCTAATTTTGCATTTTAATTATGTGCCTTTTTTCAGTTTTAAGGCAGTCATCTTACTTAATACTCAAAATTGCGTCCTTTACTATTTAATAGTGCATCTTAATTGAGAAATTAAAGTTCCTTTCAATTACGTCCTTTTTGTACTAAAGTTTGACCCTAGAAAAAATTTCTTCAATACAATTAAACTCGGAAGAATAGGGAGCATTAAATACATAACTCCATCCATTCCCATCTATTTATTCTTTGAAAGCCCTATTGTGATGAGCACGCAAATTGTCCATAAAAAGAATTGCCTATTTACCCCTGAATTTGGATTCAATTATTTCAAGTCCCGTAATTAGGTCAGGTATTTTAATTGATTTTTCTTTAATAACGTACCCTAACAGTCCCTATTGTCCAGAGATAAAAACTAAAGCAGCCAGAGTTTTAATATTAATTCCTCCTTTTTTAACATCTTGATTTTGATAAGGTCCTGCCCAAGCTCTTAATGTTATTGCATGAGGCTTGAAAATAGTTTCATCCAAATAAATTATATTTTTCTACTGTTAGAATGCTGTGCATAGAATAGGGTACGATTGAAGCTAAGCGACCTTAATTTATGTCATTTTAGAATCGGAAATCCTATAAGACGATTTTGATTTTTTGTATTTCACCCCATTAGAGAGTTAAATATTTCTTAAACTAGAAGTAGATATCTTTGTATAGGGAAATTTGCGATGGAATATTTTAGCCCTATCTGCAATTGAGTATAGTTTAATTTCCATCAGTGTATGCTGGTTTACCAAATAGTTTAAATGGTCTATCGTCAAGTTCAAAGTTTTTTTATTGTACTTTTTACGTTAAACAGGTAAGTCTTAAGGATTAATGCAGATTTTTCTAATTATGTTTATATGAAACCCAAACAATTTCCCTAATTATTTATAACTAAAATAAGTCAGTTATGCATTCAAAGGATCCTTCCCCCCAAATCAAAGTTTAAGAATTTATGTTCTAGTTTCCTAGCTTATAGTACTAGAAATAGCTTTTTTCATTTATATTTAATTTGTATTATATTTATGAATCTAAATTTTACTCAAAAATAATTCTTATGATTGATTGTTTAATCAAACAAATTGCAATATATTGAATATCCTTTGTTTGCCTGATTTTTTAATGAAATTTGAATTAGAAATTGTTATTATTATTATTATTTTAAAATTTAAATTCTTGCATGTTTTCTGTTAAATTTAGTATTTAGTACAATTCTGAGTATTACATTTTATAAATACTTTAGACCGTGTATTAATCAAAATGATAAGTGAATTCAAACAGAATGTGAAATTCATAATTTTGAATTTAATTAAAAATAATATTCTTAAAAATTCTTATCGTTATATTTCAATTTTAGGGAAGTAAATTATAAACACCCAGATTTGTTTTGCTAATTATATATATTAAATTTTCATATATATACATATATATATATATATATATATATGTGATTCACATTTGTGAGGTTTCACTGTTAAAGTGGAAGTGTGAAAATAAATTTTTATCTGAGTTTCCTATTGGTATTCTTTGAACTTATTCTTTTTCATTAAGCTTAGCCTGGGAGGTTCATTTTTATTGATTGATAATTCTTTCCTAAGACTTTCAGTTTTTACTGTAGATTCTTGCAATTCCATTAGTAAATTCTATTCATATTCCTCATGCATTCCAAATATCACTTTTTCTATCTACTGCAGATGCTTATATTTTTGAGTTAACCATAAAAAGTGTAGTTAAAATGAAACGTGCTAATAAAAATACAACATAAAAAATTAAAGCGTTTTTCATTTAATGTGTAGCAAACTGTAAAGATATATTCTTTTAAAAATAACAACTCCATAGTAAGTGAAGCAATTCAAGATACTACTTTAATCTATAATTGTCTGATAGAGGCAATATTTCCATGATTAATGTCTAAGAGAATAATTTATTGTGGCTTGCTCTTTTTTCTATTGAATTCTCCTAGACTATTCTATGAAAATTATGTATTGGTATGTTGTTAATCTTTTTTAAGTTGTTAGTGTATTAAACATTGATATTCAATTTATCCTAAAATTGCCACTATTTTATCTTCATTTTTATATGTTTTTTTATTCTTATGATTTGAGTTCTTTTATTACTTTGGTTAGTTAATACTTTTTCACTATAAACTATTGCTACTACTCTTGTTATTGATTTTGATCTAATTACTATTCTTTCATACATCATTTTACAGTAACAGCTGCAAAAAATTTGGGACGCTCCACTAAATGAGATTTAATTTGAAATAATTAAAATAATAATAATATTGATTAGATCCATTTATATTAATTATAATTTAAGCAATAGGCATCTTCAATTAACTCATTTAATTTATAAGGCAGTTAGATAAATAGGGATATAATTATATCTGAAAGTGTTTATAATTAGTGCCTGTTATATAGTTAAATAATTAATCTTAGACTTTTATTTTGAAATTTCTAAATTTTCAATAATTATTTTATTTTATATTTTTGATTTGAATTCACAAATATTAATTCTGATGTTGCGATAAGATTAAATGTTTATTAATTAATAAGTCACTTTTCTTCTCAATAATTTAAGAACAATATCTTGCCCTATCATTCTATCCTTTAGTATCCTAATTAAGCCTTAAGTTTAATTATTTTGAACTTAATATAAAAATAAATTCGCAATCGATAGTGAAACAACTTAATTAACTATTTTTTGGAGTGATATACTTTAATTTAATCGTTTTCTCTGATGTTTTTAATATTCTAAGTTAACTCTTTAATTAGTTTCTCATTTATTTTCTTATATTAAAACAAATTTTATTTAATTATAATACCCATAAGAGTTTGTTAAATATGGGATATCAATAAAGTTAAATAAATTAATTTAAATATATATTTAATTTGAATACTTGATTGATGTTTAAATTAAAGTTAAAAAGTTTTTTATAATTAAATAAATATTCATTCAGTATATAATTTTATCTCTCTAATTTACCATTATATTTAAAATTGAGTTCATTCGTAATTTTTCTATCTTTAAAAGATTTATTTGTTTATAAAATCATGTTTTCTTTTATTTTAAAACAGATTAATTTTTAGCACTCTTAGTTATTACTCTATATTTAATAGAAGCATTTCCTATAAAATTCTAAAGATTTTTCCTGTTTTATAGAGAGAAACTACAATTAAAGTAATTTATATTTTGGGAGGTATTTATAATGATTTCAATAATTCATAATTCAATTTAAGGAAGTAAAACATTAAAATTTATATAAAGTTAC
Organism: Oxytricha trifallax; assembly: GCA_000711775.1. NCBI lineage: Eukaryota > Ciliophora > Spirotrichea > Sporadotrichida > Oxytrichidae > Oxytricha > Oxytricha trifallax. The sequence goes on along the minus strand of ARYC01001343.1, from coordinate 9,554 downwards.
GTTGGTAACACATACTGATTAATATACCTTTTTATAAAGAGTTCAAATACCACTATACTTTAACTTATCAAAAAGTAATAAGTTAATCTAGTTTAAAAGTAACACTAAATTAGAAAAAGTTGATTTGTATTTTATAAACCACTTAATTTTATTATTTTATCTTTTTATTCTAGTTAAACTCATAAAAAAGTATCTATAACTGTAATCAGCTTTAGAGACAGAGATTGATGTCATAGTTCAATTAATATTTTTGGATTGTTGATAATTTAAAACCCCAAATCAACTCATAAACTTAATTATCATTTTCCAATTGTCTTCATCATGAAATAAGAATTATTAATCTTTATTTTTTCTACAAAAAAGAAATATAAAAAATATAACTAAATCTAATAGTTTATCTATTTCTTTCATGTTTACCACAATTATTGAATTAAATTAATTCTTTCATTACCAAACAATTCAAACACAAAGGTCAAACTTGAATATATAAACTAGATAACTTGTGTGCGTGTTAATTTCCTGCATAATAATTATTGATCGATATTAATTGCTACTATTATATTGAGCTCCACCGTTTATTTTGTTTATTATTGAGTTATTGCTGATACTGTAATTATAATTAATGCCTCAGCATAAACAACAAATAAAGGTAAGTGTGCTATTTAGAGCAGAATATTATTATAATTACTTAGATTTTATTGATAGAAGTATATCAATGCCAAGCTATCTAATGAGTTATATATATCTAAATTATTTCCATTTCTTTTCGTATCATTATAATGGTTAATATTTACTAAAGTGTTTTTAATTGAAGTTATCTGGCTACAAGGCTAAAAACTATTCTTAACGCTTAATAATGACAAGTTTTACTTTGCTATAGAATTCTGTTAATTTAAAGAGATGAAATTAAAATTAATTAATAACATGGTTTCTTCTCTTCATAGAAAGTGCAACACAATTACGATAATATTTTGATAAAGTGAATATTTTCAAAAAAAAGTATTTATTAATAAATACAATGGTAAAAATTTGAAAAGAAAATCTAAAAATATCGGTCTCATCTTCCTCATCATCATCGACAGATAATTTTTTGCGTCTCTATTCCCCTTTCTGTGTGACTTCGTAACCAATCTGTATATAGACTTTTCCAGTCTTACCCCAGATAGAATCATTATAAAAGATATAATTTTTGTCACTTATATTTTAAATGAAAAATCAGTTAATTTATGCTACTGATCATTTCAATTATTCGTTGTGATTAATTAATCATTTAAATCGATTCTCTTTATTCTAAAAATCATAAGCATTAAGGACATTCAAAGCACAGCTGGCAAGAGTAGACAATTTTCGACCGTTAACGAGTAAAAGTTCCATCAAGAATTTTACATTGAAGTCTGCTGGAAACTTAATTACGAGTTAAAGGCATTCTAAGTTCTAAATGCGAAAGTTGGCAATAAAAAAATCGAAACAAAAACTCAGAGTTGCAGAACCAGACGTAAATACAATAGTAGAGCTTCTTGTCATGCAAATCGATAAAAAGAAATTGCAAGAGTCCAGGAGATAGCAGCCCTTAATGGTAGAGGTCAAGGGAAAAGTGGTGGCGGAATTGCTAATATCACCATGGATGAAATGGAATTAATAAATTTTATTATAATAATGAAGGAATTCGTTACTTAATCACTTGTATCACTATAAATGAAATAGAGTAATTGATCCTGCATGGTTTTGGTATTGAATGATTATTGATTAAAATAAAATTACTATTAGTGTTTCTCATACAACTTGGCAGTGGCTTCATGATTTGCCAGGTTGTTTTTGATATTTAAGATAATTTTAGTGTTAAGAATTTATAGGCATTAATTGATTGTTGGGACAGAACTTTAATTTTTATTATTGATAAGTTTATAAGTTTTAGTAGTATGTTATAGATATTTATAATTGAATTTCTGGTTTGAGTTGTGTTTGCTTAATTCAATCAGTATGACTATTTTATTTATCTTGTAATCTTATCAAGAGTTATTTGTGATTATATTCCCTTAAATTAGGAGTAAGATATACATTTAATTACAGATTTTTCTCCTGATCTCCTATTTCAATATGAGCTATTGCTATTATTCCTTAAACAAATGAGGTTACAGTCTTAATTATAAGCTGTCATCTTATAATTATCATTTTTAAATAAAACCACAAGAGTAATTTTTTAGAAAATCGTGGGTTGGAAAAATGGAATAAATCAAAGTAGGAATTAATCGAAGAAAAAGTCAAAACCCATTAGAGAGATTAGAAAAACTAGTGGAAAGTGAAAAATTAAAAAAGTGATTTATAAAACCCTTAATTTAAACTATTAAACGATTAAATATTTAAAATTACAAAACATGGCAGACTTTGTTGCTGTCGACTCTTTCAGCGAACATTGAGCTAGTGGGGCGACCTTAAGGTCATTTTGTAGCCCTTCGAAATCTAGGGGGAATTTGGGCGCTCGGGGCACACAGCACACGCCCTGGCGAAGTTGCGCGCTGCGATGATAGGAAGCATTATCCATTAGCAGGATGGAGTGGGCCCTCCAGTCTTTGTCTTGCACATCCAAATGCTAAATGAGATCCATCATGAAGACCAAGAAGGTGTGGGAGATAGTGTAACCCACACTCACATTGAAGATGAAGCTACCCCGATTGGAGGCAGCCGCGGTTATACAGAGGCGGCTGATGCGTTTCTGCGAAGACTAAACATTTTAGCTGCCCTTGGCGATCCAGGAATGGCTGCGATTATCAGTGTTCTGGATGATGGTCTCGTCGATGTTGTATATCGTGAAGCCCGAGCACGAGGCCTGAATGAAGTAAGCAGCGGCGATCTGGCGCTGGAGCCGCGACTTCAAGTTGTTGTGGTTGGGAGTGAGATGGGAGATCTTGTGGTAGCTCATGTGCAACTCGTGCCTCAGGAACCTGCTGATGCGATAGGGGGAAATGCGCACTCCCAGCCGCTGCTGCAAGCTCTGCAAGATGCCTCTCGTGGTGATGACCCCTTTGCTCTCCTCAATGTGCGCAATGATTGAGTCAGCCTCTTCAGCTGTGAGCAGCGTATTCTTTCGACCCCGCTTTGCAGGTAACAGCTTACCATCGGAGTGAGCGGCATCCTGGAGTAGCCTCCTGACATGATAGCGACTGGTGCCCCCGAGAGTGGCTATAGAGGGCAGGCTGAGGCCTTGGCAGGAATAGAACTCGGCCAGTACCATTTTGCGACCCCCATTCCTTGGGGAGGTCAAGAGCCTTCAAATGACGAATCAGACTCCTGCCATGAAGAGGCTACCAAGATAGGGTGATATGAGGAGCAGCTAATTACTCCTACCAGATCTCACTAGCGACGCTTTCCTAAAGGGTTCTTGTTGAAATGTAGCCTCCTTAGGAGGAGCGCTAGTCATAGCGAGGGCAGTGCTTTAGTGCTCTGTCTCCTCATCAGAGTCGTTGGACCCCACTTTGCCAGAGGAGCTTTTAACACCCTCCTCCAGTAGCGCATCAGGATTCCAATTCAGGCATGGGGTGGAAAAGGGGATTGGGCTTAAGAGGAAAAGCTCTGTGATCCAGAGGAAATCTATAAATGAATTCGTAATAGCACTTGAAGAAATCTGCAACTCATACAGAGGAAATCGAGGAGGCCCTCCTAGTCGGAAACTGTGCTTGTGCTTGTTGTTTTCGCGCAACTCCCTGGCCAAAGAAGTGGGGTCCAAGACAAAGCACTAATGCACTGCCCTCGCTATGACTAGCGCTCCTCCTAAGGAGGCTACATTTTCAACAAGAACCCCTTTAGGAAAGCGTCGCTAGTGAGATCTGGTAGGAGTAATTAGCTGCTCCTCATATCACCCTATCTTGGTAGCCTCTTCATGGCAGGAGTCTGATTCGTCATTTGAAGGCTCTTGACCTCCCCAAGGAATGGGGTCGCAAAATGGTACTGGCCGAGTTCTATTCCTGCCAAGGCCTCAGCCTGCCCTCTATAGCCACTCTCGGGGGCACCAGTCGCTATCATGTCAGGAGGCTACTCCAGGATGCCGCTCACTCCGATGGTAAGCTGTTACCTGCAAAGCGGGGTCGAAAGAATACGCTGCTCACAGCTGAAGAGGCTGACTCAATCATTGCGCACATTGAGGAGAGCAAAGGGGTCATCACCACGAGAGGCATCTTGCAGAGCTTGCAGCAGCGGCTGGGAGTGCGCATTTCCCCCTATCGCATCAGCAGGTTCTTGAGGCACGAGTTGCACATGAGCTACCACAAGATCTCCCATCTCACTCCCAACCACAACAACTTGAAGTCGCGGCTCCAGCGCCAGATCGCCGCTGCTTACTTCATTCAGGCCTCGTGCTCGGGTGTTCTGACCGAGACCCCTCCTCCTACCCCCCTCCCCCCCTCAAATCGAGAATCCCCTTTTATTATACTTTTATTGTAGTTTTTTATTAATTTATTTTTTTCTCAGAATAAATTTCTTGCCCTTTATTACTATTAAAAATTTATTTTGATAAGTTCCACGACGTCCGTCGACTTTTTTTAGAACATATTCCCATTGGGAAATATTTATAATTAGGTTTAATTTTGACTATCATGAGTAATATTGATAAAATAGAAAAAGATAGGAAATTGAATAATTAAATCAACATTTAAATATTTAAAATTTGGTCATAAGTCCCCAACTGTTGGAATGAGTGAGAACGAACAAGCTGATATTAGTGTAAAAGTACAAAGATTTGAACGATCCAACTAAATTTGAACGTTTTAGTCGATTTGTATGATTTCTAACAACATTTACGAGTATAGTGGTGATTTGAAGCTTGGTACTCTCAACCATTGGTGCGAATGCTGGTAGTTATAGGTAGGATACTGCGATGAGATTGCATAATGGTGATGAGAGTGATGGTTTAGAGTGTTGATTCAACCATACAATCCTTTTTTAGTGCTAAACGTAGTGATTCAGCCTCGTTAAGGTTATAGCATCTATGTGAGGGCACGAAACAACCACGATTGGCTATAGCAACGAAGTCGGTGTCTCGAATGCGCGCAAGCGAGGGAGGTTGTGATGGTTTGGAAGGTTTGATTGATTTAAACTTAAACTTAAAAGTGTAATATGTAATAGTTCGTTTTTATAGCTAATCTAATCATTTACACGCTCGTCGTCGCGATTCTTGCTTACTCTTGTCACTCTTGGTAGGTTGTCGATTGTTGCCAACATTTGCCTCAAACGAAGCCGTGCTTGATGGTGCTGCACCACTGCTTCACGCTGAAGGCCCAGAGCTTGTTCACGTCAGTCTTGGTCATGGCTTTCAGAATCTCCGAGAGCCGCTTCACGAGGTGGATCCTATATTGGGTTAAGCTTACTATACTTACTTGCTGTCAGCCTGCTCCTATCGAAGGTGCCTCTTGATGTAGGAGAACAACTGCACGATCGGGTTGAGCCAGGGCGAGTATTCGGCGTTGAATAGCACTGTCACCTTGAACTTCCTGGCTGTAGCCAGCACCTCCGAATACTTGTGAATGACTGCGTTGTCCATGAGCAGCACGATCCTCTTCGACGCGAGGTCCTTGTCAGTGCGCAGCTGGCGCAGGGTGTGATAGAGGAAGTTCTCGAACAGCATGGCGTCGAACGCGCCCTCGATGACCTGACTCGAGATCAACCTGTCCTTGGTGATGGCCGCCACGAAACTCATGGAGAACTGCTGCCGCTTGGTCGTCTCCTTCGCGATTGAGAGATTCCTTGCCAAGACCCCATACTTGCCTAGGCGTTGGTTGGCTTGTTCGCGCACCGTTGCGATGGGTGTGTACTACTATAGCGAGTCGATGCAACAACCCCTAGTATTCGCAATAGCTGCTTGCTTGTCGTGCTTACCTGCTTAACTTGGCTCTGAAACTTCTATAAGATAGCTTAAATTGGTAGAATTTGCTTACTTTACTATGAATACTCTCTCATTTAGCTGCTGCTCCCACCCCTACTCGATAGCTGAAGACGTTTAGGTGTGATTGGAATCCTGCTTCTACTACCTGCAACGCCTGAAACCTCGCTGCCCTTACGTTAGGTGGATTGCAACTTGAGGCTGGCCAGGTTCTGAAGCAATGGAGCGAGCGCCGACGACGATTTGAGAGGGGTTTCTGGCTAGCTGCGAGCCTTCTTGGAGGAGCTGCAAATTCTGATGGCGTCGAGGCGCTTCTGCAGCGATGCGTGCTGAGCACTGCCCTCCGGGGCTTCCAGTATAGGTGACAGTTGAGTGTGTCTCTGATTACGACGATTTTTCACAGGAGTGGCAGCAATGCTCTCCCCTCTCGGACCCAGGATACGCTGTTCCTTAGTGTAAGATTTCCAGCCTAACTTTGCAAAGATCGATTTCGAGTTTGGACTCTGGAGAGCGGGTGGAAAACTTCCAGGTGCTGTTCCTGTTCTGGAGCTTAGGCTGGTCTAGTCTTGCTTACTAGCGATTGTTGAGGAGAGTGCCTGAGGTGTAAGAGAGCTTCGTTGGTTTAGGATTGGAGGGGAAGTTGATGCCCAGCACGGCCGATGTCCACTTCACTGCAGTCTTCTCCTATGGCTTCAGCGCTCTCTGCTTGATCTCTTCGTACTCCTTTGATTGCAGAGAAACCCATAGTTAAGAATCGATTACGATGAGAAAGTGTGATGAGAGGGACTCTAAGCTGACTATTCGTCAAAACTATAGAGTTCGACAGCGATTCCATGTACGAAGGGGTTTCGGGGTTTTGAAATAAATTGAAATTGGAATAAAATTGCTATTAGACAATATAGAAGTTATCAGCGAACAGGCGTGAGCGCTGTTGATAGAGGTATAGTGTATGAAAGATTAGATATTTAACATGCAAAATTTTGATTTCACTCTCACGAACTGATTCGAAATCACTCCAGCTCATAGATCCACTCCTCCTTGTTCCCCTTCACGATCAAGTAAGCGATTGCACTCTCGAAGCAATGAGGCTTCATCACGGTTCCCATGTTGAGGGCCTTCCTCGATTTCGCCATTCTAAGCTGCAGGTGTGGTGGAAGCAAGTTTTAGGTCTGAGTCTTGCACTTGGCAGCTTTCTTGGAAACTTGACTCCTTAGGTATTGTATAGTCCCTTTGTGGACTTTAGTTGCTGGGTGAAGCAGGTGCATATCAAGTTTTCATACCTCTTGGCGATTGCTAGCAGTTCTTCGCCCTTGCTGGTCTTGACGTGATGCGCTCTAAGGGACTTGTTCTCATTCAACCACTGCTTGAGGTACGTGATGAGGCACTGATGCTGTAATGATGTTGACTTGTAAGGGAAGCTCATAAAATGGTTTACCAACCTCTGGAACACCATTGCCATGTACCAGCCTTGCTCAAACAAGTTCTTTGCATTCGAAATCTGCTTTGACGAAGGCTAGTAAGGAAGCTAGCCCTTGCGGGGTCTTTCCTTGAAGGTTCCAGGCTTCCAGCTAATGTGAGTTTTGAAGTGGATGAAGCGGAACTTCGAGCAGCCAAGGTAATCGAAGATATCGGTGTCAATTCGCTCATTCGTTTTCAAGACTTCAAGCGCCTCTGCACAGTGGGGATTGCTCTCGTCAAGGTATGCTGTGAAAGCATTGTTGACACTCCTTACCAGCTAGCTATTGAGGTATGACTCGAAGATGGAGCGCTTGGTCTCTTGCAGCAAGCCAAGGACTTTGGAGTTTACAAACTCTATCGAATGTATGACTAGGTTATGATATCTTACTTTAGGACTGCTCTTTGATTCTGCTATTTAATAAGTAAAGCATGGCTTGCTTGTAAACCAAGGATTTCAGCTGGTAAATTTGCTCTGGGTACAGTTTCACGTCGAGCGTCAAGCATTCGAAGTACACCCCTTGAAGGATCTCGCCTCTTGCGAGCAGTTGGTGCTGTTTGGCTACCTATACTAGTCAAATTCAGATTAAATTACTTGCTTTGCTGGAATGGGGACATCTTGCAATGGTTTGAGAGTGCTAAGGATCTTCCAGTGAGGCTTCACCTTCAGTTGCAGCTGCTTGAACTCCCATGCCTTCTCTGGGAAGTTGAATACATCTCTCTTATCAACCTCTTGAATCGATTGCACAATCTTAGGGGACTTCACTTTATGAGCTTTCTTGTCTCTTGGTGTCGGAGCCTCCTATATTGGCTGCACATCTAGATCTTGGTAGCGCTCTTGAACGAATGCTTGCTCGAGCTTCTAGTCTTCTGACTCAAGGTTGACAGTATGCTAAGCTGCAATGTGCCTCTTGAGGTTTTTCTTGAGAAAGCTTCTACCACATATCTCGCACTCTACCTACTGGAACTGGCTGGCAGCATTGGCATACCTAGTATTATGAGAGGATGTACTCTTACTTTTGCGATACTGCCCTCTGCGCTTGTTCCTTCTGCTTGCTTTTGAGGTATGGAATCATCTCGCAATTAACTTAAAATTATAGCTTTAGTTGATAGACTAGCATTACTATCTTTGCACTAAGCGCTCTCAAGAGTGCCTATAGTCAGTCCTGTCAACAGCAATGAAAGTATCGAAATTTAGCTAAGGGAATTCCTTAGGTATGGTAGGGTCTGTATTGGTTTTGTTGTACTTTACCTGTATATAGGAGGCATGACTGGCAGTGGCGTTGCAGGTGTGGAAGCATTCATGGATCCCATAGTGATGGTGGTGAGTGATTGAGCGCTTCACTCTTATAGAAACATAATTAGTTTAGTTTAAGTTGATTGAATTTAAAATTATAAATTTAACTATATATACTTATTATAAATCACTCTTTTCATCAATCCACCTACCCTAGCATCTCCTATCATGCCACTATCATGCCAACCAAGCATATGCTAACGTTAACAAGCATATCCGAATGCCTGGAATCAAAAACATCAATCATACAGCGGGTATAGAGGTTTTGGAGAAGTTATCTTGAGCTAGTGAAAATCCAACACTTGAACTTTCAGATCGGTAGGTCGGCCACACAAATTTCTGATCTGGTCTCAAGACCCAACGACCCCTCCTCATTTCCCTCGGATGCTCCTAGGAGTTCAACTCGACCTCTCAGATCACTCCCAAACCTATTTCTAAAAATCAGGAAGATGGTTAGCAACATTAATGATACCATTTGACTAAGAAGAAATGGTCGGAACCGCGGATTTAGAGGGGTGGTTATTATAATAATATCGGCTAGAACCAAAACTACTAGTACTATCCCTAACGGAATGTAGAGTATGACTTATGTGATTTTGTGAAATCGATTTTCAAGAACCCTCCTCTCCCCACCACCCCAACTCAAATGTCGCTAATACTCACGCTAATGCTAAGATAGGAGGAGAGCACCCGATTGGTGGTAGAAGTCGAGATAACCTACCTCGAAATGTCGGGGGCGTCCAAACCGACCGTTTTGACCTAGAAATCGCCTTAAAACAACCTCCTCGGGCCTTGGCGACACCTTATCTCGAGCCCATGCGATCAGACGTGCCACCAATACGACAAACACGAACTATCTAAACATATATCACCAATAACAACCAACTCGAGCAGACTTGAAGCAATAGGGGGTGTGCTAGGCTTGAAATA
>ARYC01001341.1:0-14284 GCA_000711775.1 Oxytricha trifallax | reverse complement strand
ATTGTCATTAGTAGTTCTAAATCCATTGGATTGCTTATTTTTAGAGCTCTTGCCTCCATTTTCAGATGAATCCTCATCATCATCCTAATCCTCTTCCATAACTATTTCATCATCTCTTATCATGTCGTCGTCTTCCTCCTCTGGTTCTTCCATATCATCATACCCATCTTGACCGTTTCCAAGATTGTCTAGAAACATAAGGTCATTCATTTCCTCTCCATTTTGGTCATTGAAGTCATCATCATCGTTGTTGTCCAGCATTCCATCTCCAATCTCCATTGGGACAGCTTTTTCATCTATCAATCTTTCATTAAAGTCTAATTTAAAGATATATGAAATCCGTAATTAAAGTCATCAGGAAAATAATCATCACTCAATGCTCGCTTATTATACGGATGAGAACCTCCGTTATTACTACTTCGTCCTTAAATCATGTCAATTCTATTGGAACTAACACCTGTTTGATTTCCCACTATAGCTGAGTTATTTACTACTTTATCAGAGAGCTTTGTACTCGTCAAGTTCTTGTTTGAGATCACTCTACTAGATTTATCGTAATTTAAGTTGTAGGTGTCTGAGGTCCCAGCTGTCTAAAATTTGTCACCAAGTTTCTGATTGTGTCCGTGACTATGAGATAATGCTACATTCAAAATGAAATTTTATAGAATAACAAAATCTTTATGGAGATAAATAAGGATTGTTACTGCTGTTACTCTATGAAATTTTTCTATTTGGCTGCTTTAATTTAAACAATATATAAAAGCTTAACTTAAGAGGTTCTTCTATTCTAGTTATATTTTGATGCAGTTGAAGAAATAGGCCCAGTCTTTACCACTTCATCATATAGTATTTGATTTCCATTCGCTGTTATACTATCGCTTTGAACAATAGATTTCTTCAAATTTTGGTAGTTATTTGCACTTTAATGAGAGACTACATTCCTTTGATTATCTTTTTGAATATTTGAGCTTTGAGGGCTCCCAAAACCTTTTACACTTATTTAAGCATTGTTATTTTGGTGCTAGATTTACAAAACAAAACTAAAATGTTTATTATAAATTTGAGGAAGTTTGTAATTTTCAATGTTTTAGTACTATGACGATGAATGACTCTAAGCACTAGGAAACTACTATTAATTGTTGACTGTATCTCTTGACTTATTTAACCCATTAATTATCCCTCTATAATATCCTTGATTGTTCGCATTTCCAAGAATTGCCTTTGATTGAGTCATTTGTCTTTATTATGCAACAATTTGCTACTGCTATATTTAAGATTAAAACTGCTGCTTTTCAAAAGATGAGTTGGATCGCATAATCCCAATTGCAAGCTCTTATTGCTACTATTGTTACTAGAATTGGTAGAAATTTTAATACTATTGTTATTACTAAGCAACATTTAAGCTATTCTTTTGAAATTTGGCTGAATAACTATTCTGGTTCTATTTAGGAGTCGGCTATTTATTTGACTGCGAACTCTAAGAGATTTTATTTTATTTGAGATTACTATATTGAGCCTCTGGGACAGGTTAATTTCCCACGCTTGTTTAAATAGCTTGCTTATTTTATTGAATCTATGGTCGAGTCTCCGTTAAACTTCTCTTATCAGAAAGCGGCTACTTTTAACTTACATTTGATTGCTTTGATGAACTTTACTGCTTATGATTAAATTTTTAAACATAATTTCATTTTAGAATGGAAATTGAAAAATTCTAGAAAGTAATGAAATCAAAACAAAGCTTATTCTAAATTAATAAATAACTATTGATAGATCAGAAGATTGAGCAATGAGCCTTAAATCCTGGTTTTGATACTATGTTCAGATCTGTTTGATAAGCTACATAGTTCATCAAAGTTTAATAGAAATCTTTTGCAAACTATGGACAGAATGGCTTCCTCAACAAAATCTACAGATTTGTGTTCATTCTTAATTTTTGAATTATTTAAAATGCTAGCAATAATTATTCATTCTTGAGAATGCAAGCTATCCATCTAAACTCAAGAAATATCTCAGTCTCATATATTACCAATATATTGCAACCCAAATTAGCATGCTAATTTTGAATGTGATAACCATCCTAACTGTCAAATAAATTCCAATGAATATTTCGAAATCACTTCTTAAATTTCTTAAGTATTCTTTATGCATTAAACCCTTCTCTATCCAACTTCGAATCAAAGGCAAACTATTTGTTCTTTCAAACTCATTTTTCATATGTTTAGCTGTGAATAAAAATGCTGTAAGTATCAGAGGTATATACATCGTAAAATTTACCCTTCCCAAAACTAGGGTTAGATATAGATATCCAATTAGCTAAAAGTTATAGTCATATTTTATTATTGCAAGATATCTTTGAGTTAGATGAAAAGGTCCATGTACTGCCTATATTTAGAAGAAGCAAGCTGCTATTGCTTGAAAGCAAGCGAACCTTGGGAAAAACAAAAGGGACATAAGAAATCCGAGCCATAGATATATTGCATATAAGTTGTAACGAGGTAGAATCAAAGGACGATTTTCTTAATTTTCTCTAAAATGAAAAGACCTCTCATTTTATCTTTGATGCTATGATCGATCGTTTTATTGCTAACTTTGATTATTATTTTCATTTCTCTACTCCTGCTAACTTGATGATTGAAATTGATTTAGAAAAATTACAAATCAATTTCACTTCATTTAATATTGATGAAGCATTCTAGTGATTATTGGATTATTAAGATTACTGTGAATGAGACTATTTCTGTTCTTCTCTAGCGGGCTCCCCATAGTTAACATCGAAAGTCATATCAACATGCAGCTTGTACCAACGTCGTCTCATAATCTCTAGTTTCCTCTGGTTTGGTGTTGGATACAAGTTTGAAAGATATTGCTGCCATTCTTGATTACGTGTCCACTCAAAGTTTAAATAGCGACGATAATTCTCTGCCATTTCAAAAATAAGTAATTTACAATTTAATTAACAAAAAATTGATAATTATAATATGCTTGAGATATATGAAATATTTATTTTTTAAAAAAAAAGATACTATAAGGAATATATAAATAATATTATAATTTAGTTGATTTGCTTAAAGCAATTATTGATTTTGAGATATTAAACAAATTATAAACATATTCAAATATTTTATAAATTTTGCACTTAAATTAATTAAGGATTTACATTTAAACCTTAACATATATTAATCTTAAAATAATCTTTTAAGACTAATTTTAATTTTTTATTGATATAAACTTGTAAATTATCACTAATACATCTCAGAATTTAATTTGTGCAAGTTAACAATTTTATAATAATATATAATGTAATTATTTCTATTTAAACTAGGATGGCTCAAAATTAATGATTAACTAGCAGTATTTATTAATTCCAGGTCAATCAAATTCTACCATTTTTAAAATAATTTTAATTTTGCATAGATATATTCAGAAATGGGATTCTATAAGGAAACATGGCTTCTTATGGATAGATAAACTCAATACTTAAAAATAAAAGTATAAGATAAATAAGTTAAAATAAATATCCTTATAATACATTTAAATTTAAAAGCATGTATTAATGATTGAATTTGAGTTGGGATATCTATTTTGATATTTATTTTACCTTTTTTTACTTAATTACTTAATTAATTAATTAATAATACAACTACTACTATTTATTAATATTTAAATTCTAATTACTCCTCTAAATCAGTTTACAATGCTATGATTGAAAAAATCCCTCCTGGAAATACTAAACTTGGAACAATTCTTGTTGAAACTTTAAGTCTGAAGAAATATCTCCACGAACTACCTAAAAGAGTGATAGACTCAATCAGGCATAACGTTACATTGACAATGGAAACTGAGACAAAATCTCTGAGAGAGGAACTTTCTAAAACTAGTGAGATTTTAGATTAACTTCCAACCAGCTTGAATGTGTATGTGGAATAAGTAAACACTCTCAAATACGTGAAAGAAAAGCAAGAAGACTTCTCACAGAAATTCTAAACAATCAATAAGCTGCATTAACTTTGTAAATAAGATAACATTAAGGTTTCATTGACTCTTTAGCTTGCTATCGATGAAGTCTCTCATTTATACGAGTAAGATCAAAACTTTATTATTAAACATAAATCTAAATAGGAGTTTGCCAAAGTTACAAAAGACAGCAGCTGAAGGTCTGAGTTAGAATAAAGATACCATGGAAAAGATTATGCAAAGTTCATCATTAGTACTCTCCAAGAAAATCAAAGCTTTTGAGAAGAAATATGTTGAAACTTATCTGCAAGATAAATCAAGATTGGAAGATTGTGCTGATACTTTAGAAGAATTATTTAAAAGATCAAGTAAGAATACTTTTGTTCATTAAAATACTTATCATTAGAGGCTATTCATGAAATAAGATCCAAAGTCATTTTGTATAAGGAATTTTTAAAGCTGCTTTACGAAGATGATCCTGATGCTTAGGAAAAACTTAAAAGAAATAAACTTTAGTGCGCTGATGATTACGAATTTGTATAATCAGTTCACAAAGAAACTATAAAGCTTTGGAAGATGCTTCTTTACTGGAGAAAAAGAAGATAAATGTGCTATAATTCACCTTTCTTAATGCTAGATACAAACAAAATCATTAGATCCATTAATAAGATTAATAGATATTTTGAAGAAAAGCTCTCAAAAAATGAGTTCTTAAGAGATAAAAGCAGACCTCTCTGTAAGGTTGTAATTTTGTAAGTCAAGGAGACTTCTTTGATAATTGAGTTTTTGAAAGACTTGAGAAAAGAATCTTTGCAGTAGAGACATTGGCTTTAGATTTTCAATTTGATAAAGGCACCACACTTGAAAAACTCTAACACTTTCACCATAGTTAACTTAAGGGAGTATCACATTCAAAATTATAGAGAAGAAATAGGAGTCATTATTGAACATGCAAACACTGAGCTAAAATATGAGAAGATATTTAAATCTATCAAAGAAGAATGGGAGTAATTAGAACTAAAAATCATTCCTTACAAAGAAACTATGGACTCTTATATTTTGACAAACACAGACACTCTTAGCAATGCAATCGAAGAAAACTTAACTACTCTAGAAACTATAAGTTAGAGCAGATTTGCTGAGCATGTAAGGTCAGATATTTCAGATTGGGTTAAGACTTTGAAAGTTATGTTAAGAAATCTTGAAATTTGGGTAAATGCTTAGAAACACTGGATTAATTTAGATCCCATTTTCTAATCTACACAACTAGAGGAAATTCTTGGCTAAGATTCTTAAGAGTTCTAAGAGTACAGAAATTAGTTTAAGAGAATAATGTGGAGTGCTTTTAAGAATCCAAAAGCAACTTATAACTTAATGATTACAAATAGAGTCGAAGTTTTTGAGAATTTGATTAGCTATTTCAGCATTCTTTAGAAGAAAGTTCATGATTATCTTGAATAGAGAAGATTAGCTTTCCCAAGATTTTTCTTTTTATCTGACTCTTAATTTCTTGAGTTTCTCACTTTAGCTAATTCTAATTAAGACTTTAATGACTATATCAATATAATGTTCCAAGGAGCTAAATCACTTTACATCAACAGAGTTTTGGGTTTTAAGCGATCCTAAGATCATGAAGACTAGTAAGTTGAAAATTTACTTAAGCTTGGTGATGGAATTAATGAACTCAAACCCAGAAGTTCAATTAATGATGGAGACACTCTCAAAGATGAAACTCTTGAAAATGGTCAGAACAAATAAAAGAACCCTTACTTAAGTAAATTTATGAATACAGCTGAAAAAGAGAAAACCACTTTAGATAATAATGATACTTTGAGTCAGGATGCCTCGGTAAGAGAGGAAGCATATAGTGCTAACTCTGAAATTAACAACAGAGGGAATAGAGAAAGCATTTAAACCTAAGATGAAGGAGCAAAGCTAGGGAATATCAAGCAAGGAAACGAAGGTTTCTAGGTCTTAGGAATGATTGGGCAGAATAAAGAGCTATTTTTATTTGAAAAGTCTGTTCCTATGAAAGATGGAGTAGAGCAGTGGCTTTTGAAAGTTGAGGAAGCAATGCAAAATAATTCATATAAATTACTTTAATTAATCTAAATCTGTCAAATATTTTGTAAATAAATTACTTAAATATTTTTCTAGAAAATAAATTATTATTACTTAGATTTTAAGTTTCTCAGAACTTTCTAGACACCAAACATTAACTTAAAAATGACTTCATCTATGAACAAAATCATTGATAACCTCTGGTTGGGGGATATGGTAGGAGCCTACAACAAGTTTCTTCTCAAGAGAAATGGAATTACTCATATTTTGACAGTAGCTCAGGGAATAATGCCAAAGTTCCCCACTTTGTTCAATTACAAATTAGTCAATGTCCTAGATATGCCATCAGCTAATCTAAAACAGCACTTTCAAACTTGCATTAAGTACATCAAAGATGCAATTGCTGAAGGTGGTACTGTGTATGTGCATTCAAAATTTATAAATCATTATAAACACTATTTTATCATTAAATTTTGTGATTGCTATGCTGGAGTTTCAAGAAGTACAACTATCATAATTGCATATTTAATGCAGGAACATGGAATGCCATATCTAGACGCATTACAACACTGTAGAAAATGTAGATGGTTCATCAATCCTAATGATGGCTTTAAAAGGCAGCTTCAAACCTTCAGCCGTGATCTAGCAAATTAAAGAAAGAAAGATGGAGTAATAGAAGGTCCTTCAAAAGAAGAGAATATCGAAATTTGTTATGTTTGATTTAATTAGACTAAAGTGGAAACTGTTGTGAAAGCTCCTACGTATGATAAATTTTCGGTGACAGATATAAAATTCTAAAGCAAGGGAATGATGGTCGAAGGCAGAAGTGGTTCTGTACCAGCAGTCATTCGAGGTATCAAGCAAACAGAAGAGAGATCATTCTAACCCTATAGTCCATCAAAAATGTCATCTGGAGTTATTCCTGGTGCTCAGAATCTACAGGTATCTTTCTATCATTTCGACAAATTATTTTGTTAGGTTTAGAAGCAGAACAGCGAGAAGATTGGATCCAGAGCAGCAACAACATTCAATCAAATAAGAGTTTCTTATCAATCTCCAGTCCCAAAATCCTCAAAAACCTTAATGACATAGGGTCTTTAAATGAGAGCTTCACCAATTGCCACTAACAGCAAGTTTATTGGTTTAAAGACTTCCACATCCCCTTACCTCCCTCAGCAAATATAACAAATTAAATCTGGAGTAACTGTGAAAACTTAGATGAGATACCCCAGTCAAAATCTGACTGCACAGTTTGGTAACAGTAGTGGTAACTATGCCAAGGGATTTCAAATCTCATCATAAATGATTAATTAAGCAAAAATATGAAAGCGTATTATATTTAAGAATATGAATAACCTGATATAAAGCCCCTTTAAATAAACTGTAATGCAACAGGGATTTTTGATATTGATTATATTGAATAGCCAAATATTCTTCATAAACTGACTTTTATATGTTTTTTTTTATGAAGTAATTTCTTTTGTATAAAATTGTTTCTTAATTCTTTAAAAGTGTACTTTTATCAATAATATGTCAAAAAGAATTAAATCTCTAAATGACATAGAATATTTGTGGTAAAAAAAGCAATTTACTTAACAGATAGCCCATTTCTTTGAAATTAAATTTACTATATTTGGTTTATTTTTTCTTAGTGTGTATCTCAAAAGGTTTTATAATAATGACAGTGACTCATGAGATTAACACAAACTTATAATAAGATTTCCTCAGTCAGAAAACAAATAAGATTATTGTTATAATAATAAGTTAAGATTCTAAAGATAAAATTTATGTTTTAGTTTAGTATCGCTAAATATAATCAATTTCAGGAATGTTAAGATTATATAATTGATTTTTTATCAATATTAAGGAATATCAGTATAATGAGTAAATGTCTATCAGCTTTATTAATTAATTTCTAATAAATATTTCATCTTATTAACCTAATCATGTATTACATTGTAAATATCTGAAGCAATGCAAGAAACAGTGGCTAGGCAGATAAACTACGCAGTGAGTAGCTTCCCAAAGTAGTCTCTTGATGAATGGATTCTAGACTACCCCTAATAAGTAATCCTGACCACTATACATCTGATCCTTTCCCATGAAATAAACGAGTTACTAGAGGAGATGACAGAAGAGTCCAAACGTAAACTTTTGAATGATGGGGAATTTTCGGATAAAAATGAGGATGATAGTAAAAGAGGAGACGATGAAGACGAAGACATGATGAGCAACGATGAGTCAGTCACATCCCCCAATAATCAATATAATTCACATAAAAACAGTAAGAGAACTAATCTATCATCAGCTGGCCATCAAACCTTCTCTAAAAGATCATCAAAAAGAAATGTCGGTGATAAAATAGACACAATTTATTAAGAAATCATAATATTTGATATATTTTTCATGTGATGAGGACGATGATAAAGCCATGAAAGAATACTTGAAGAAAAAGAGTGAAATGAAAGCCAAATAAAGAGCTGAGGAGGATGAAGAGAAGCGAAGGTAGCAAGACGAAATGAGGTCAAAATTAGAAGCTAATGAAGTGCCCAGAAACCCTGAAAAGGAATAGAGACAATTCATTGATGAAATGTTTGGGAAAGACTTTCCAACCACATCCAAACTGCTCATTGATCAAGTGAAATTAGACAAGAGTGAATCTATAGTAAAATCATTTTTACACTTAATTCTCATTGATTTATTATGATCCCTTAGTTCCAAAGAAGCCGCCCTCTTTCAAGGAAGTAGTCATGATTTTACTATAGAAGAAATCCTTCTAAGGTTTGTTCTTGAGATTACAATTTTGGATAAATTAGATAATAAAAAGTTTATATCCACAGAAATCAAATATCTCCTTAAATCAAGATCAAGAAATTGAACTGCACAGTGTGTAAAGAATGGTTATGAAATCAATCATTTCATTTTTACTTTTCCAAAGGGAAATTGTGGATAATTTAATGAGAAAGAAAGTTACTGATCAGAATGATTTTGAATGGCAGTCATAAATTAGGTTGCTATGGACTGGCATTGAGCCGGGATGCAGGGTTGACTGTGGAGGGTGGTCAACTTATTAGCAAAATAAATACTCAAAATTTTAATAAGTAATTTTATTCCTATTATATATTCTTTTAACTTATATATAGAGATTAAGCTTATATAATTAGTATTATTAGCATTAATAATTTTTAAATTATCTAATATATTTGAGTTAACAAATGAAGAACTCTAAAGTCTAAGAGACTAGTAATACATTTAATTTACTTCTTGTGAATTTTCAAAATAAAATAATATAAAATTGAGTTAACAAAATATACAAAAGTAAACATTTTTATTTCTATATCAGCTTATTTGATAAATAAAAAGATTTTGAGTATCCATTTATATAAAAATATGTAGATATATTAATATTATGAATATAAGTATAACAAGCTACTAATATGTTTTTAAATTAAAATCTTTAAAAATAGTATGAATTACCCATAATAATATAAAATCAAAATTTAATATTAAATTTTAAGATATTTGAATGAGTACCTTGGTTCACAAGCAAGACTAATTATAACTCCACTTACAAATAGATACTTCATCTTTATCTCTGCTGCTTTAAGAGAAAAATCAGCCGTCATGTTTAAATGTGCGCCTAGTGAACAATAAGCAGGAGATATTTTTGAGGAGTTTTCGAATATCTGCAGTGTACCTTTTAGAAGGTTTTAATGCAATCCAGTTGTCCAAATGAAAATGATGATGTAATACTTAAATGGTGCAGCTCTAGCTTCAGTTTGGGTATTCTTTGAGCATTTAGATAAGTTACAATCCACTTAATTCCAGGCTTTTAATAAAGAAATCTAGATGGTTCAGTAGCAGTTCATTATAGCTGAGCTATCAGCTAATGATCAATAGAATGTATCAATTAGCAAAGCAAGCCATTCTCAAGTGAAAAACAAAAATATGAACATTCATGAAAGAAGTCAATTTGGCTTGGAGGAGTCTAGTACAACAAATAAGAAAATAGTTTCGCAACTTCATTCAATTCCTTAAAGTTCTATGATGAGCAGTATGAATCAATAAATCGATAAATCTAGCAAGATAAACAAAACAAATTAAACTGTACATGAATAGTCAGCTCCATTTACGAAAGCTGGAAAGATATGCTTTGGAGTATTTGGAAGTATCTCACACAGTTTCTTAATAAACCAATCAAGCTAGGCTGCATAAATATTAAGTCATTCCCAATCAGCTTTTCGTATACTTGCTTTAACAAGATTTTATTTTTTATTCTCTTAAGACCTAATGAAATGAACATATTCAAAGTCCTCTTAAAGCAAAATGGATTTGAAAATTTCGAGGAGCTTTCCCTTTAAACCTTCAAGTGCATTGAACAATTTTATCAGATAAAAAGTGATCTCTGCAGTAAAATAAATCCTCCTGAGTCACTACAGATTCATGAACAGCTTAACTTAAGAGACTAGAGAATAATTGCAAAATTAGCATAATAAATGATGCAGTAAGACTGGCAGGCTAATATATAAAAAATAAAAGAAAATGAATTGCATAATAAATAGAGGGATGTCATTAGCTTTTAAAAGACTAAAGAGCAAAAGATTATAGAGATGGAAATCGAAGATAATAAAATGAGGCTATAAAATGAAGAACGACTAAAAATTGAAAGGAATTCATTGATGGCTAGCTTTTTCCTTTATATGATATAAAAGTTCACAAATCATTGCATATAAGTATTAAATTTGATTTATCAATGGATGTCAATTCACGAGCTTCTTAATCAAAAGAATGCCCTACTATTTAATGAAGTTGAAAAACATCTTGAGTTTTACATTTAAAAATGCCTAAATGATTCTTTCCAAATTTAATCAGAAAACTAACAAGAGAGTTCCTTAACAGAAGAATAGAAGGAACTCATTTCAATGGCTAAATTAAAAAACATGACAAAATCATCAAGTAATATTAAAGATAAGTTCTTATTATAAACTGGATCAAGCTCACTGATTCATGATAAGCATTAAGAGTCAAAAGACCAAGAGTTTTTCAATAAAATCAATTAAGGCCTTAAAATTGTAACTGAGAAGCTAAATTATGATTAAGTTACTTCATAGCTGAAAAATTGCATATAATTTATTGAATATCTAGGTAGAACTAGAGGGATAGCTTTATTATGTATAATTTATACTTAAATTTGAGATTTCACAAAATCACTTAAATAAATATGATAAAACTTAAAGAAAGCTTTAATCGGGCCTACATGCTCAGGAAAGACAAGTATTCTTAAAATAGTTTCTAATGTCTTAAACCTAGCTTTCGATATCAAAATGAGAACTTCTGTAATAAATACTGCAACTTATACTTAAGATGAGTTGTATGGAACAATTGAAGCTTTCAGCAAGTAAAATAAAGGCGATGGAAATAACACTTTCAGCAAGCAAGGTATATTCTAAATTATTCTCGATGTATTTGAAAAGGAAAGATTGCAGTTAGGTGACAAAGAGAAAAAAAGATTGATATAATCTGTGTTCTTAGATTCAGTCAATATAGATTCTACAATGAGTGAAAGCATTATTGATTTCATAACAAAGTCAAATAAAAAAGAGAATATGAGTAACGGAAACACTAGAAATATATTAGATTTGATTAATATTGATAAATAAGTACCTGAGGAAATTGAAGAGAGTATTTCAATTACTATGCCGAATAGCAATGTTGTAATGTTCCCTCAAAACCTTTATGTATTCTTTGAGGCTACAACGCTAAAAGACTCTTCACCTAGTTTTGTGTCAAAGGTTGGTTTGATTGTAACTGAAGAAGAGGATATTAACTGGAAAAATATATAGGGCATATTATATAAATTATATTTTGGAATTCTAATTATAGAACTTACTATTTAAAATATCTTGTTTAGAATGAAGAATCTCACTTAAAAGAGACATGCTTAATTTTTCAAAGAATAGCAATTGAATTTCAGAAACCATTTTGAAGATTGTATAAGAGACTTCCTCGAGCCATTTTTAGATATGCTAATAAAAGCTCCAAAGATATATCAAAGTCAAAATTTCAAAGTGAAATCTTGCATCCTACAATTCTTTAACTTGTTTAATTCTGTGCTCTATAGACTTCAAGAAGTTTGTAATGATAAAAAAGAAAACGATGATTAAGGTTTGTTTATGTTAAATGAGTGTGAAAGAGATGTTATATGGTCAAATACTCTCCTCTGTACTATTTGGTCATTTGGAGCTCCACTAAATAAAGAGCAAAGAAAAATCTTTGAAGAGTAGTTCTTTAACTACAGAAGAAAGTTCAACATTAATATAGGCGGACCAGGAAGACAAAGATTTACTCTCTTTGATATATACTTTGATCCAGAGAATTTACAATGGGATCTCTTGCAGGAAAAACTTGAATACAAATTAAAGTTGCACTATGACCCCTAATATAATCATCTAATGATACCAACAGTCGAAGTATCATAAGCTTACTTTATGATGGATATTATTCTTGGTGGCCTCAAGCATGATGATTCTTTGGATAAGCATTTCAGACTTCTTGGACCAAGTGGAACAAGTAAATCTATTGCTCTTAACACCTTCATTAAAAAATACAGTGATTAGTATAATGGCATCGTGATACCTATGAGTTGCTACTTAACTTTAGATAAGCTTAAGAATCAGGTTGAATCTCACTATGTAGCAAAGAGAAGAAATCAATTGGAACCAATAGTTAAGGCAAAGAAAATTGTATTCATAATTGATGATTTGCACTTACAATCTAACTTGAAAATAAATCTATTTGAGTTCTTGAGAACATGGTGTGTTAGTAAAGGTTACTACGATATCAAAAGAGGATTCTTTAAAAATATCGGCGAGTTTGGAACTATAATGGCAGAAAATTCCGAATATAGAAATAATTATTGTAAAGCTGAAGGTAAATCATAAGCTTAATCAAGATTCTTGTTTTATTCGAACACTCTTTATATTGATGAGTATAAATTACTATTTTAAATTTTTAAAGTATGACTTTGATAGATATAAGATTTTCGTTCAGCATTGGCTTACTTCAAAAATGTGGTCTACATCAAAAATAATTAATAAGTACTATATCTTAATGACTAACACAATCATGTCTCTCATGGATAAACTTAAAAGGCAAGAGTATTTTCATAATGCTTCTTTCTTAAGATTGACGAACTTCCATATATTCGCAAAGTTTTGTTCAAATCTTGCTAACTATACTTTGATTAGTGATGAGCCCAAAGAAATCATTGTTTAAGGTTTTAAAGAAGAAGATGCTGCTGCCAACATGATGGTCTATGAATTGATGAGATCTTTTGGAGACAGAATTATGATACCAAATCATAGAAATGCATTCTTGCTTAGAGTAGTTGATGCTTGTAAATAAGAATTCATAACAGGAAACCACTTGACTCCATAGTATTGTGATTAAATGCTTTTGGGTAATTATCACAACCGAAGAACTGGAGCACACATAAAATACTTATATGTAAATAATGACTACAAAGCTGTTAAAGAAGAAATTAGAGAAAAGGTTCGTAAATGCAGCAACAATCATTTCCTAGAAACTTTTCTTGAAGCTCCTAATGGTTTAAAGGAGATATTTAGACTAAGCAGAATCAAAACCCCAAAACCCCTTAGTGAGGTTTATAAGTGCTTTGATTTGTAGGGTATAGTTGGGGTCTTATTGGGGTTAGTAGAGAAAAACAGGATTTATATGAATTTAATGTAAATTTAATGATTATTAGGTGATTTAACTCAAACTAATTTAATTTGCTTGTCTTTGTTATATCTTTTGAATCTTGCTGTCTTTAGTGGTTCAAGCATGTCGTCTAATGATTATCTAGGATAGTGAGGAGCTCTTACTATTATCATCTCTACTAAATTTTTAATTTCTTCGCTTACATCTTCCTACTTTATATGTTTCTTAGCTAAGGTAATTGATTATTTTTCATGCTTTGTGCCAAAGTAAGACATACTTTCCATATCGCTCTCTAATATAATAGCAGCAACTGCCCATGCATCCCATTACACTGAACCATTGGTCCACTTCTCTCTGATTGGAAAGTATCCAGGGGTTCCAAGAACCTTAGCTATTGTTATATTTTCTTACCGTAATGCTCTATTGAAATCGATGACAACTACTTCTAAAGGGCATATGTTCAACATATCATTTTCAGGCTTCAAATCTCTATGAACATATCCAAGTTCATGCAACTCTTTGACACCCTTTATCATATCTGATAGAATAT
>ARYC01001340.1:0-18071 GCA_000711775.1 Oxytricha trifallax | reverse complement strand
CAAACTACCCAGAGATTTCAGTCACTAATCTCTACGATGATGCGATGAAAGATGAAGAGTTAGTAGTTTATCTTCCTACCAAGAAACAACTCTCTAACAAGGTTCCAGAAAGGAGCTTCTTC
The DNA here is from genome assembly GCA_000711775.1 of Oxytricha trifallax. Taxonomy (NCBI): domain Eukaryota; phylum Ciliophora; class Spirotrichea; order Sporadotrichida; family Oxytrichidae; genus Oxytricha; species Oxytricha trifallax. The sequence goes on along the minus strand of ARYC01001340.1, from coordinate 17,949 downwards.
TTTGGTGTTCTTGGCACTTTAAGAAAGAGTTAATTCAGAGAGATCATTGAAGAAGCTCACAAGAAACGCTACTCTATTTCTCCAGAAGATTAAAAGAAGCAAGGCATGCTTATAAGCGAGGCTTGGCTTGAAGAGCTAAAGAAGCATCCTTACCTCTCTCGTAAGCTTTGACACATAACTTTGTCGGGAAACCTGGTACTGCTATATATTTGATGAAAGAGCGCAGCAAGTTAAACAGAGAGAGAGAAAGTCATAAGCAAAGCATGAAATGAGTAAGAGACTCTTCAAAGAATTTTAAAAGCCAGATGAAATGAACATAAATGCAGGAGCTGGCACTAAGAGAAAAAAATGGACACAGCTTCATCAGCGTGTATGAACTTGATATTATTGTCAATAGCTCTCTGCATTTAATCATAAATATAGTTTTAATTATTACTTTAAAATGACACTGTAAAATCAATCACTCTCTTCACTCTGATGACAGTCTTGAAAGTAATACCATTTCTTCTATAAATTATTGGCTATAGTCTAAGGAGAGATACGCATGTCAGGAAACTTACGATGAAACAACACAGCTCGCTAGCCTAATGGAAAGTGTGCCCAATACTACAAAGTCTTTGAGTCGCAGAGGAAGTGAATATGAGCATGAGAGAACTTTTATTTTCTTTGCAGGATGCGTTCAAGAACCAGAATTATAATGCTAAACAGCTAGCAAGCAGTGATACCTAACAGTTGAAGCACTCTTGCGTAATAACTTTGCTATAAAGCTGTATAATTTAGTACAGGTTTGGCTTAGTCTTTATTAATATTCGTACCATACCTAAGCTTAAGCAGTAAATCTAAATATTACTCATCATATATAGACCCTTATTTTCGGTAATATCTATTTCTCTTTTTTAAAATTCTCCTAATTTCTCTACTAACCCCAATAAGACCCCAACTATGCCCTACAAATCAAAGCACTTATTAACCTCACTAAGGGGTTTTTTAGGTTTTGATTTAAGGGTAAAAAAGATAAAGTAAATAATTATTGGTGAAAATTATTAAACTTTTGACTAATTATTTAAATAATTGGCTCTATTAATTTCCCTTAAAATTAATTAATATAGGAAGCATAAAAATATTTTTATACTTACTTTTCTTTGAATTTAGCCAATTTTAAATTTAGATATGTTTATTATTCCCAACTTCCTAACTAATGTATTCTTTGAAATATTTGGTTATATATTTAGATTCTTTTTGTCTTAACTCTTTGATTAAGTAGGGACTTGTTGTTTCAAATTTTTTATATTTTTACTCTAAATTTCAACTCGACATCCATATTGGAAATAATTAATATCAATTGAATTTTCTTAAACTTTTATGAAACTTTACTCAAAAAGAGTATTAAGAATAATAATGAATTACTTAGTACATACTAAAAACAGAGCGTCTGTAGATGAAAAAATGTATTTTTCCCTTTAAATGTATTTTTTTCTTAAATTAACATTTCTCAATAAAAAGTTTCACTATTAATATTATTTATATTAGAGTTATTTAGCTTGTTTTTACAATGGGATATTATGGTCTTAGTAAAATTAATATATTTCAATCGTGTTAAATTGTTTAATATTCTAAGCCGTAATATCTTCTAAAATTTCATAGAAGTATTATAATATGTAAAAGTTAAATTTACAGACAAAAAGATATTTTAATGCTAAATTTAAAGATGTAGTTGTCTCTACTTTTAAGAATTTTGAATCTTCCTCTTTTTTATAAAACTATATAGTTCTAATCATAATTTTTAAAATATTAGTTTAATTTATATCCAGCAATTTTTTTAATAAATTCCATAAATATTTCTATAAATTTTGACTAATATTTAAAACAGATTAATTAGTTATATATAATATTTAAATATCTGACAAATTATGAGTCCTTCCTGAATAATACTTTTAATAGTGTAAGAATATATATGTTGAATTAAATACAAAATTTTGACATGGTAAATTAATTTAATGTTTATCAATTATTTGAAAGAGTATTTACATGAACTAGCCCATATTTTACTCTGATTTTATGAGAATCTTTTCCATTTTTAGCTTAAGTCTAAGCATTATTAGGGAGTTAATAGCTTGTTAGAAAATATTTTGAGGATTAATTTTCGCTTTTAGAGTGATCCATTAAAATCTATTTAGTATTATTAATTAATTTATTAGTTCTCTTTACTAATATTATATTACATAAACTTTGCAAAAAATAAATATTGTTTTATAAATTATAATGTTTGAAATTAAATTCTATGATGTTATTAACTAAACTACAATTCTATTCGTAATATGTTTTAAATGTATTTCTAAAAATCTAATGATAACTAAATTATTATTTTTTCAAATAATTTTAACTTAAAAAAAGAACGTTAATTTAATATTATAAATTTCAAGTAGAGTCCATATTTTAGTCAGATTTATAGAATCTATTATCTCATAAAATTCTCTGGCACAAGTTCCTATAATGTAACTGTAATAAAAGCTTGTACAGTCATCAAATCTGCTGTACGATCTAATCAATTTAAACATATAATAAATGATTTTTTAGTTAATCATTTTGAGAATGGGGGTCTTAATACGACATTGTCTTTTTTCCAAGAAAAACGCATCATCAAGTTAAATAATTTGGATAAATCATTTAATTTCCCCTTTTAAGAGTGTCATACTTATTAGCAAATATCATTTAGAAATATTCTAAAAATAAAATGGTAAATGTTCTAGGTACATTTATGATAAATAATAAGGATAATAAATAACTATAAATATTTGGGGGGGAAGTTTCCTGCCCAGTTTTATGATGAAAAAAATTTTTTAGGGAAGTTTACTGGCAAGTAAATTTTTTATCATTTTTTTCAACATTTTATTTTTCTAGGTTAATATTTCTAATTACTAGGAGTAACTTTTAATAATTTAAATTACATTAGATTGAAGATAAATTAGTCTATTCATGCTGAACTTTATAATATTTATCTCTTTAAACATTAATTTTCCACTTCAAATGCACTTTGATTTATTGTTAATATGAATATTTTCTTATAAGTTTCCAATTTATATTTATACAACGTTATTTATAGTAAACTACTTGAATTATATTTTTGCAATTCTTAAAGGATTTTTAATATATCCCCGAAACAATTGGTAAATTAAAAAAATTGATTTATATATAGTTTTATGAAAAAATCATGAAATTATATATAATAAAATTTACTTGCCAGGAAACTTCCCACTTGCCAGGGAACTTCCCCCCCCCAAATATTTATTAAGATTAATAAAGAAAGGACAAATGTCTAAGATGATGGCTATGAGTCACTCACAAATAATGTTAGTTAAAAAATAAATATCTGAAATTAGATTTTTGTCGAAGTCCAAGCTAATTAGAGCAGAAATGGCGCAAGACCAAACTTCAAAGTATAACTGAAGGAGTAATTTACGATGATGAATAAGAGGGTGGTGATATGATGCCAATTTACATTAATTAATTTGATGATAAAACTGTTTTTAGATTTCCATTTTGTTTGTCACAATAGAAATCCTTATTAATCTAAATCAAATATTTATAATTATCTATTTTTACTATTATTATCATAATTACTCACTCTGTTGTATATTTTACCTAAAAAGTGAGGTAGTTAAATAAGCAGGAATCAGTGTCAATATTTTTTTTGAGAAAGGGATCTCCATAAACAAAGGGTTTTACCATTTTTATTTATTTGATATCAGAGATTGAATAATCTAAATAATTAAATTTAATAAATTTTTGGTAAATTGAAATAATTTGAAATATATTTATAATATTTCAAATTAATTTTTAACATTTAATTTTAATATTGAAGAATTCATATGCGTTATGATATATTATAAACGTAATTAATTAAGAGTGAATGAACTTTTCTTAAGATGCATGAAATTTTATATTCAATATGATTATTTTTTTTAATATAAATTCATTTTTAAAATAATTAATAAGCCATTTCCCGAATATACTTAGTGGTAAACCTAACTTCGCTAACAAATTTTTTTTCATTTATATTTTCCTCTATTATGTATAGATGTACAAATTTATGAGACTTTTCAATCACTTACAGAGAAATCCTGTTATAATAGAAAAAATCATCGTTAGGTTGATAAAATTGCTTAAGCTCATTTTGTATGAGATCATTCAATATAATATAATGAATCATTTATTCTAAAAGATATTAATTAGATTATAAATTGTCGATAAATTTGCTTGCTTTTATTGAAAATTCAAATTCCAAATCATCTTTAAATTCTTAAATTTAACTAGATTAAATCTCCTTATTCTTGTCATTTAAGTTTAATTATTCAAATATTCTCAAGCAATTAACATGCTAGTAGATTAAGATTTATTCAAAATCTTCGATGAAATAATTTATTCCTTTATGAATAACTTTGTTTTGAAGATTTGACTGCTCCAATTTACTTAAATTAAAGTTCTTAAATCCACATAAAAACACTTAACCCTACTGGTTAATTCCTAAAAACAAAGTCACATCTTAATTTTGAGATTTAATAGAATCATTATTTTCCGGCCCATATCGTAAATAATTTTTCCTCAAAAGCACTATTGCATTTTTCCAAAATTCTACCTTATACAAAGCAATATTTTTTTTGTTTATTGTATGATAAATGAAATTTCTTGAGCTAAAATCAAAACCTGAATTTACAATTGAATATAGATTTGTTTAAAATAGCTAAATAAATACCGTTTTCTATTGGAAATAAGTTTTAATCATCCAATTTATTTAACAAATAATTTAATTTATATATATATATTACTTTAAAATATAGATGGCTGATCTAAGTAATAAGATATAAAAATAAATTTCGAAGTATTTTAATTCTAATTTGACTAGAACACATTTAATATAAACAGACAGATTAATTTATTATAAACTAAATTCATAATATATTTATTGAGTATCAAGGTTAATAAAAAGAAATTTTTATGGTCTTAAATTTTTTTGTTTAAAAAATCATTAACATTAATCAAGAATTTTTTATATTTTATAGAATGTGCATATTTCTCAATAAAAAATTCAACGAATATTTAACTCCATTCATAAACAAAAAAAACAAAAATATTAATAGATTCGTAATTACTGATGTGGTTTTTCAAAACATGCTTAAGTCCAAGATTCTCTTAAAATTTATATCAAAATTAGCTATAATATTGTAAAATTTAGAAACTGATAGCTTTTTAATGGAATTGTCTTTTGCATTAAAGAAGATTAGAATTTAGGAATGGATGTAAAGCATTAATTCCAGCCAAAATTTTTATCCTTTTTTTTTGCATCCTGTGTCCACATTTGCCTTAGCTATGCTGCCCGAGAATTTAAACATCTTAAGATTAAGAATTATTTTTTCAATGAAATCAAGATAGTTCATTTAATGGATATGTGTATACATATAGATTATTTCACTATTATATAGCTTAAGTTGGTAGAATTAAAGTAATGGTTTGCTCGAATGGGATATGGAGTTTCCAGCTTATCATATTTTTACTTTAAATTTTTGTTAAGTTTACTTTAAAAATTATTTATCATAATTATGAATCATTATTTTATTATGGATAAGTAAAATTCTTCAAGCTTTAAATTATTCTTTGTCTTTTTCTATTAATACTCGGTACCATAAAATATAAATAATGGAAAGAGTAAAAATTGATGGTTATGAAATAATATATCAAATGTAAATTAGTAGAAAGAAATTAATATTCTGAAATTTTATTTTAAAAAAATAAACCGAAAGTTGTTTGAAACTTGATTGCAGAAGATAAAAAAAATTAAGAAGAATAAAGTATAATACAGGCAAAAAGACTTCCCAAAAATTTATGATTTCTTCCAAGAATACAAACGACAGAAACTCCAAACCTTAAAAAATAGATAAATTTTGATACATTACTAATAAATCAATATCAATTTATATTAAATCTGAAATAAAAAATATTATCATCTCTACTACTTCTGAAGCCATGTAAACTTCAGGTAAAGCGTCTATTAAATCCAGTTTTCCAGTAGCTTTAGTAATATTAAACTCAAGATCCAAATTAATATCTTCTCCCTTGTGCTCAATAATCAGATTCAATTATTAAAGAGGGTATCATTTAAATTGTTTTATTAATTTTTATAACAGAATGAATTACAAACTATAAATTATAATTATAATTTAGCATTAAAATTTTAAAACTCTCTTTAAATTAGTAATCTTAGATGTCTTTGTTAAAAAACTACGTCGCAGATTTTACCTCAGTACGATAGAAATAGTACGTATCATCTAGTTTATAATCTGGAAATTGATCAGGATTTATTATTATTGAAGAGATTCTCTCAAAATTCAAAATAAAATTTACATTTAGCTAAAATAGCATAATAATCGTGAAATAAATCAATTAATCAAGATTTCTAATTACTCTATATTTATTTTAATTTTATTTGTTTTTTGGGTACTCTACCGCATTTTAGCTGTTTTGCGGTAGAGTACCTTAATTATATTAATTTAAAAATAAAATAAATTTAAATGCTATGAATAAAAATGAAATAATTTCTCTATAAAAAGTAATATACAAAGTAAATAATATTTATAAATCAGAATATTTTATTATATAATATTTGAAAAAACTGTAATCTTTACGAAATGTTGCTAAATACAGCAACATTATCAATTTATTCACTCCTTGCATTTATATATTTAATATATATTACTTTTTATAGAGAAATTATTTCATTTTTATTCATAGCATTTTAATTTAATTTATTTTTAAATTAATATAATTAAGGTCTCTACCGCAAAACAGCTAAAATGCGGTAGAGTACCCAAAAAACAAATAAAATTAAAATAAAAATAGAGTAATTAGAAATCTTGATTAATTGATTTATTTCACGATTATTATGCTATTTTAGCTAATTATATATTTATGAATAATCTATTTTTGAGTAATTGTTATTGCTCGAAGTAATTAATTCAAAATTGGTTGTTTGATTCAATTATATATTCATGATCTATCATAATTTATATAATTTAGATTGACAGTTTATAATAGCATTAACTGTGAAATATGAATTTGATGTGTAATCAAACATCAAAATTATGTCTTTCCATTAATATAAAAACTCTGTTTCTTCTAAATTTAAACTAATGAGGTTTAAAAGTTAAATTAATTTATTAAACAATCATTTATAAATTTTAGTAATTTAGTGATTATTAAATTTTATAATGTAAATTAAAAATAAGTAATAAATTTTATACTCACTTAAACTTCTTTTCACTTATTTAATATCCCAATGATCCAAATACTTCCTTTGATATTATTAAAACTAATTTTTTAATAAAAAGTATATTTTGAGATACATTTTTTAATAAAAAGATATGAAAACCCTGTGTATTCATCTTGCTTCAAAATCCATATCTTTTTATTTTATTGAATTAGATTTATTTACAAAAATTAATATTTGTTTATATAAAAGTTACTTTTTGTCTTGACGTTTTTATTGATAAGATACTTGCTGATTTAAGTTTTTTATGTTAAAAATTTGAATTTCTGCTCGACATCCACCTACCTTGTAATAATCAATATCAATTTGATTATCTTTAACTTTTATGAATGATTATTCAAAAAGACCATAAATTATAATATTTTATATTTCTTATAAGACGCTAATTATTAATGAATTTTTTAAATAAGCACATAAAAAGTTTATGAAATAACATATTAAATATTTTTAATGCTTGGGGATGTATTTTAGTCTAAATTTTTTTGAAAAAACAAACTATATTAATAGAAATTTTGACAATCTTTTAGCATGTTCAATAGATAACTCAGATATTTCTGATATTTAAATCTCAGTCAGAAATTAAAATAAACTACTCAATTCCATAATTTTTATAATGATAAATAATAAATACCTCTAAAAGTAAAATCCAGCTAATTTTAGCTAAAAAGAGGAAAATATACCAAAGTTATTTTATTCATTAATTATAAGTATAAACAATTTATACAAAATGAATCAAATTTACACTTATTTTAATGTGAATGGAAACATCTTTATATAAATCCGGAAATGCTTTTTAATAAAATATAAAATCTATAATTATCAACAAATAGCAATTTTAATTTCATTATAAATAAAATATTTTAATAGAACTAGACATAACTCGCTTTTTGAATAATAAATTTTGGCATTAAATATTGATTTAGTACTTATTAACTAATCTTAAAAAAAAGTATTTACATAAATTATCCCATATTTTACTCTTATTTTATGAAAATTCTTAGCAGTTTTTGTTTCAGTTTAAAAGCTGTTCGGAATTTAATAACTTGTTAGGAAATATTTTGAAGTCGACTTTTCATATATAGAGTGATTCATCAAAGACTATTTATTCTATTAATTAATTTATTAGTTTCTCATAAATAAATATTAATTTAATTCAATAAAAGTATATTTTTATATTTAATCTTGAATTTAGTGTAAAATCAACATATTGAAATTAAACTGTTAATTTTATCTAATTATTTCAGGATTATATTTGAACTTTGAAGATTAATTTTATTTAAATTATTGGCAGATAAATTTCTGGAAATTTTGACAATTTGGTACTCATTAGATAGAAAAATTAAAATTAACTAGACCTTAGTTTGAACGGCACTATTTTGTTAGAAAATATTATGAAAGTAGTAACTAACTTAAAAAAGCGCTCCATTAATATCTATATAAAATAAAATATACTCTTTTATAAATTGTGATATTTAAGAATACTTAAATCTGCAATCTTAATATAGCTGATGAAAATATTCAAAAATTTTTTCAAATTTAGATTGTCACTATAATTATTTCGACTATAAAATTTCATAATTTCTATCTAAATAATTGAAAATATTAAATTTTTCGCAATTAAATTCAATAAATTTATGATATTTTGAATACTTAAAAATCAAATAGGCTTGCTGTATCACATAATTATATAATGCTAAATCATATCTATTATACAAATTCATATTTTTATATTATATTTTAATTGTTTTTTAATTTTTTTATAAGTCAAAATGATTTATATTGCCTATTTCTAATTGAGAATAATTATTCCAATATTTAAATATGTTTATTTTAGTCATAGTAGCTACTTACTATATATTACTTAATTATATATAATAATTAAATAATATATATATATAAATGTATTATGTATTAAAAATAATTTTTCCACAATTAATGATCATAAATATAATTTTACTAAAATATTTTATGATGTTTAAATTTTAAATATTTTTTATTAGCAAATTATTTCAATAAGGTAATAAAATGTAAAAAATTTTCTTATTAAATTATCATAAATTTAACAACTTTTTCATCATTTCCTTTATATATTTCACTGTAAATCTGACTTCAGTTATCATCTATTCTTTCTAATATATGTCTTCACTAATGTATAAATGAATATATTTCTCAGATTTTTCTACGACATTAAGAGACATTGGAATGCTAGATTCACTCTATTTTTTATCTGATTTATAGAAAGCCTTAACAACTTCCTTTTTACTTTAAATATTTCAATAATAAATTGATTTTTATAGTTTTATAAAATACTTTTTACTTGAGAGGCACTTGCTTATCTTTTATTTAAACTTATATTCTTAATCACCTTAAATTTGAGTTTGATAAGACTATTTTGGATTTGGTTACTACTAATCAATTTATTAAATTTCATTTTGATTCATTAGATGCAGTGGGTTAATATGCTAATAAATTTGTATTCTCTTGGAGTCTAAGAAAGTCATGTTCTCTTTGAATTACTAATTTTATTTATTAAAGAATTTATCATTGCAATTTTCTGATTTATAGTAAATTTTAATTTAAATTATCAATTATATGCAATCAAATTCAATATAATCCCTTAATCTTAATAATTGTATATAATTAAAAAATAATTATGATAAGCCCTTAAATGCTGTAAACAAATACACTTTTCCGCTATTTTGATCAATTCCAATAAGTAACTAATAATGCTTCGCATCCGAAAAAGTATATCATAGGAGGTGTATTCCGACGAATTATGGTCTGAATTCGAAACCATGAAGATACTTGGTATTTAAAATGAAAGTCCCGTATTAGAGAACCTCATCAGAATTAATCCAATTAAGATATATGGGTATACGCCATTAAAAATCCTCTACTGTTGATCATTCAAGTCTTGTTAATATTGGGCGATATATCTACCTTGAAATTTGGGGTTAGAATGCGAAAATTTCAAATTAGAGGTAGCGAAAAACTACTCTCAAGCTATTCCATTAAGTAGAAGGGTTAAATCCCTATACATATTGAGCTGGATGTATGATTAACGAGTTATACTCAATTTAAATTATTTAACAATTCACTGTTAAATACTAAAATCAAACCATCAATTTTAGTCGTGACGTAGACGTATCTGAAGTGAGTTGACGTGGCAATCAATGACGTGGCAAGTCGTGAACTAGAAAAACTCCAAAAAATCATCTCGCCTCCCATTCCACTTCTCCCTGTACCGAATGCATACGAGACAGAGCCTAGTCCCGACTAGGGGTATCCCCCGCAGAGCTCGCAGAGATCTGCTTTCTATAAATGATCTGGATGTATCGAAAGGTAAAGTTTGATTTTTTTATCGTTCCTAACTGACTGCTTAAGCCCTATTAATATTTTCAGTCAAGTTCTCAAATTACAATAATAATGATTCTTTTTCTAGAAACTCTTTGAAACTTTAACACTTTTAAATAGCTTCTATTGTTCTTAAATTTTCTCTTGTTAATTTAAGTCGAAATAATTCTTTCTGAGAAATACTATGGAATTTTTAGGGAAGCGAATTGGATAAATAATTATGTCTAAATCATTCTCTGTGTCTGCTAAAAAGTACTATTTCTTTGAATTTTCTAAACATTCAAAGATAAGACCTATTAATGGCTGCTATATAATGCTAAAGGATATATTTAGGTAAGTTCTTCGATGAGTCAACATCTCTTAATAAAGGTTAGTTAGATAGCTTTAATAATTAAATTATTTATGTTTTATATTTTTCTTATATTAAATACCAGTTTTATTTAGTCAACAATAGTTTTAACGAGGGAGTTGACAGTTAAAAATTGAAATTACCTGAATAAAACTATGGTCTCTTAACAATTGATAGAAGCTAATAGTTGAAATTTTTTTATAAATCTTTGATAAACTAATAATATAAAAAAACCATATCAAAATTATTACTCCATAGGAAAGTATATTCTATTTCTACATTTCTTAAATCAAAACTAATTAAATATTAATTATTTCATATTTTCATCACATTGAATCAATTAATTTTAAATTAATTGTTTCTTTATAATTAAACTTTAAGTTATATATTAGAATTTTAGTTTTAAATGGGTAATACTTAATCAAATCCTTTTCTTTTTTTAAGTATTATTATATCAATTTATTTAAAAAATTTAATAAGTTTTTATTAGATATATATTTTTTTTATTTCCTCTTAAAAAAAGGATTTTTTTTTATTTTTGACAAAATTAAAAAATTTAAATATTTTTATATTTTAAAAGTATTTATATAACTCCAGTCAACTTTTGGATCTACAGTTCTATTATTGCATATAATTTTTTTATTTAAAATATTTTAAAATATTTGTTTCAATGATTATTAAAAAAGATAAATGTTGTCCAACATTATGGAAATTCATTTAATATATCGATGAATTATTATATCAATTACAAAAATGATCAGATTTTTCAATTAATTCGAGATATTTTTAATTAATTAGGCTTCATTATTTATGGTATGGCTTTATTTCAAATTATAGGCTTTAATTAAGTTAGAATTTTGCACAAAAATAAAATTATAAATATCCAATATAAATATATATTAGATTTAAATTTTACGGAATATATGTTCAATAATAGTAAAGACTATTAATACCATAAAATTTTTAATAAATAAACGCTTATTTTTTTATTCATCTAAAATTTATATAGAACTTACAAGAAAACTTTAATATTTAGATGAAGTAATATTAAAGATGACAATTGTAAAATAATTTAAAATAATTTTCGGATTGAATGTTTGATTATAACTACTAACAATATTTTTATTTTATAATGATAATTATGAATTTATGATTAAAAGCTTTCTTTTATAATTAAACTCACTTAATTTTCTATTTTTAACATTATTTATTACTAAATCAAATAAATAATTAGAAATGAATCTCAGAGTAATTAAGAGTGGTACTAAAAATTGACAACATACTTTATTCTCAATCCTTACCTCATATTTCCGCTAATAAATATGTCTATGAGCACCTCCCATTAATTAGATTAAAAAAGATATGATAAAAAGAGCTTAAGTCATGTTTTATATAGAAGATTGAGCAAAAAATATAATCATAATTTGAATTGAAAATAAGAAAAAGTTTTTGATAGTTTTAAATTAATAATAGCAAATTATAAAAATATTTAATATTTAAGGGGGAGGAAGTTTGCCGCCCCCTATGGAAATTTTTTGACCCCTTTGGAAATTCCTGCTCCCGACATTTTAATCAGAATTATTCCACATCTCTATAAAATAAACATTTATAAAATAATTTCAAGATTTATAGTTATCAATTGTCTCTCTCATCTAAAATTTTTAAATATGTTGCCCTAATTATTATAATTGATAAAATATGTTACTTTGATAAAATATTTAAAATTTTATCTTGGTAAAAATATGGATTATTATAAACTAATTGATGATAATGATTATAGAAAATTTATTAATAATATATTTCTTTATGTATTGGGCAGGAAACTACTTTTGTGGTACAGAAAATTTCCCCCTAAATATATGGATTAATATATTTAATCAATATATAGTTTGTATCCAGATGAGAAGAAATGAGTATATTTATCTCTAAAGGTAGGAAATTAATTATCAATAATTTTTTTTACAATTTAATGAAATTCACCTTGAAAATATTTAATTTAAAAAATAAGAAGTAATTGTTTCTTTGAGTTTATATAATTTATTGGAAATATTATTGAAATTAAAAATAAATTGATAAATAATCATATATTTTTCTCCTATAATTTAATTGATGATCATTAAATACTTTGTTATAAAATACATATTTTGAGGCTATCTCGATTTTTGTTTAATTATTCTCCTCAAAATTAAACAAATTTTATCCAAATGTAACAATATTAATAGGGATTGATGATAGACGCTTCATATTCAATATTTTAATAAAATAATATTATTATTTATTATAATATACTCAATAAAAGATTGTTATTGTCATAATAATTTTATTTTAAAAAATAATAAGAAAAGCTCACAAATTAAAATGAAAATCTTTCTAAGATTATCTATTTTTCAATTAATAATTAGAATATGAAGCTTAAATGAGTTCTTATAAATTGTGCACTTAACTTAAAAATAATAAGCATTTATATATTTATTTTATAAATAGTGTTAAGTGTGAAGTATTCATCGGTATTTTGATCAAAGAGAACTGCAATATCATGCCATTAGTAAACGAATATTGAGTCATTTAATCCAAAGGTCTTGAGCTATGCAGGTATAATATCTTATAAGTTTGAATTATTTGGTAGTTATTTCAGAAGCCATTTCTTTTAGGGAATAACAATTTATAATTTTAAGTAAAAATTTGATTAATTTAATAGAATTTTTGAATTCTTACTCCCAATAAAATAGTTAAGATAATTAATTTTTACAGAATATACAAATAATGACTCAATGCATTTAAGTTTTGTAAGTTAATTTTACAGTAGAGTTAATTTATTACAAGTATATAATATTTGCTTAAATTATAAATAAAATAAAAACGAATTTTAAGCATAAAACCTCCCAAATATTCTTTTTATCTTTATGATAAGTTTTATTAGAATCTTTAGATTTGAGATTTCTCAAGTCAAAACTTTAAATTGCAAAGGGAGTTGTCTTGCTTTTAGCGTTATAATTAAAGACTTCAATACTTTCATTGTGAATTTGAATTTTGTTAGTTTTAACGATTGCTTTGATCAGACCATACTTCACTTTTATTGGTCTTTTGTCCTCTGCGTATAATTAATTTTTATATGTTAAAATATGATATTTTTTAAGAGTATATAAAAATATTTAAATGTCAAAAAATTTATGAATCAATAAATTTGAAAAATCAACTAAGATTACATTTTGCTAAATGAAAATTTGAGAATGCATTAATAAATAGAAAAAATCTAAAAAAAGTAAGACTCTTCTTATAAATAGAAATTCCATTATTTAGTATGATTATAAATATAATTAAGATTAATTAAAATTTGTTTAATCATTTTTAATTTTTCTATAAATTTATATATAAATTATTATTATATTCAATAAAAATAGATTGTGCAATAAATTATACTCATATCCTTTTATTATCGGATTTTGATATGCACTTAAATAGTAAAAGCTTTATTGATTCATTTTTTGGATTATATATTTTATATTATTTTTTCAATATCAATTTAAATTGGCGAATGATATTAAATTAATTTCTTGATTCACTTATAGATCAAACTTTTATTCTCTTATCGTTATTATTTTATAATATAAAATTTGCAATATAACCTATTAAATTATGAAATTAAGTTTTAATGTTAAATAAACCTTATAACTTTTCAAAGTTTTATTCTTAAAATTGTTCATTTTTATAAAATTAAGATTGAGAGTAAAAAATATATAATTCAATATATTTTTCAAAAAATTATTTAACTTTTATATTGTATGATTTTGCAATTCAACTGCTGGAATCAAGTGAAATTATACAATACTATTTTTTTAAAAAATAAATATAAATCTTAATTTCAATTTACTTTTATTTACACTCAAGAGTTAATATATTATTTTTAAATATATAATAATACTTATATATATAGTGAGAAAGAGTAAATGATAAATTTTCAATTGATGATCTTATGTTGTTCATTCTTTATTTTATTTATTTCTACAATCTATAATATTATTTATTATATTTTTGAACATGGACTTAGACAAACAAAAGTTAATAGCATGTACTAATGGAAATGATAGCAATTAATTCATTAAATATGAGTCTAAACCAACTCATTTTAATAAATAGCCTCTTAAAATTCTTGGTAAAAGAGTCAAGCGAGCCAAACTGAATCGTAAATATGAATCAATGAAGAGATTTAATAGCAATTGAAATAATATAAATCTTATATTATATATATATAGATACAGCGAGACATCATTTCGACAGGGTTCTACAAAAAACTATCATGAAAAATTAACGAAATTGACGTATTAAATGGAAAAAACAGAGATAGACAAGGTTAAAATTTACAGTACTAATTTTGACCATGAGCTTAATCAGAGCATGTCTAATTAATCAATATAATCATATCAGCAGTAAAACTTCAATAATCAAAAGTTAAGGGAATAGAATACTCTTTAAGATAGTATCAAACTAGTTAATTAGGCTCAGCATAAGGAATTATAATAATATTAGAATAGCAAAGAATTGAACGAACACTATTAATAAGAAATTATAAGAACTAAGGAATAAGAAAAGTCATAGTCACTTGAAAGTCTAGAAGGGGAATAAACTATCGAAAATGGATCATAAGCAAAGCTAATGAAAGTTTAATTTTCTTTTTACCTTAATTAATTAAAAAACAATTATGTTTAATAAGAAATGACAACTACGTCCTAAAATTAGATCTAATAGTAAAAAGCACAAAATGGAATTGTGACCATGCCACTTGCAGCTAATCTAGATGACTTGCTAGATTTTGAATTCACCTTATTCATTATTATAATGTAATATTACAATTAAAAATTGTATTTATTAATTATAAGGACACCATGAGAGATTACTACGATGGGAATTAATAAAGAGGTTTTATCAAATGCACTTGTAAAGCTTGTTAAATTCTCCAATATCCCATAATGATAAGTAAAGATAAAGCCGCAGAGGAATTTTATTAGCTTCACAGTATGTACTTAGAGCAATTTATTTCATAAGACTTGGATGTTTAACAATTTAATTAGAAATAAACTAATGCAATGAAAGTTACTAACATTCAACTTTTTTTGACTTCATGAGAAAAGATTTGTTTTTTAATAGTAAATATTTATTCATAGTTAATTTATACTCAAACATTTATTTCATTTAGTTGCATATTTTATCATAGCATTTAGAAAAAATAATAATTAATAGAAAAATAAATTAAAAAATTGTATTTAATTTTGATGAATAAATACTTTTATTTACAAATCTCAATTTTGCTTAAATATATGATATTATTATTTGGAATAAATTAAAAATAAACACAAACTAAATTTTAATATTAATATTTTGGATGTTTTAAATATTTTTTTGTCCAAAATTAGCATATTTTTGAATTTTTACATAAAAGAATGTTAATACCAAAGAGAATCACTGGCATGATATATAACAAGATTGTAATAAATTAATCATACATATTTTTACTAATATATAATACTATGAAATAATTATAATAATAATATAAAATAAAATTGTATAGAATTATGCATTCATCTCAATAAAATAGCTTTTCTTGACTTCCTCAGTTTATTATTGATAAAATAGAAAAAGATAGGAATTTTGATAAATCAATTAACAATTAAATATTTAAAATTTGGTCATAAGTCCCCAACTGTTGGAATGAGTGAAAACGAAAATAGACCTATAAGTGTAATTGAGCTAATAATTGATTGATTAAACCCCTTTGGAAGATTTGTGTCGATTTTCGTGATTTCTACCAACACTTGACGATTTGGTCCTGACAAGTAAGTAGGTTCTCTCAAGGATTGGTGCGAATGCTGGCAGCAATTGGTTGGATACAGCAATGAAAGTGCATAATGATGATTGGAGCGAGAGTTGAGAGTGTGGAATGGTCAATCCAATAGCATTTGGTACTAAGCTTCGTGATTCATCGCTCGTTATGGCAAGAACTGCTATAAGAGGGCTTGAAACAACCATCGTTGGCTATAGTGGCAAAGTTGGTGTCTCGAATGCGCGCAAGCGAGGGAGGTTGTGATGGTTTGGAAGGTTTGATTGATTTGAACTTAAACTTAAAAGTGTAATATGTAATAGTTCGTTATAAAAGCTAATCTAATCATTTACACGCTCGTCGTCGCGATTCTTGCTGTTCTTAGCCACTCTTGGTAGGTTGTGTATTGTTGCCAACATTTGCTTCAAACGAAGCCGTGCTTGATGGTGCTGCACCACTGCTTGACGCTGAAGGCCCAGAGCTTGTTCACGTCAGTCTTGGTCATGGCTTTCAGAATCTCCGAGAGGCGCTTCACGAGGTTGATCCTATATTGGGTTAAGCTTACTATACTTACTTGCTGTCTGCTTGCTCCTATCGAAGGTGCCTTTTGATGTAGGAGAACAACTGCTCGATCGGGTTGAGCCAGGGGAGTACTCGGCGTTGAATAGCACTGTCACCTTGAACTTTCTGGCTGTAGCCAGCACCTCCGAATACTTGTGAATGACTGCGTTGTCCATGAGCAGCACGATCCTCTTCGATGCGAGGTCCTTGTCAGTGCGCAGCTGGCGCAGGGTGTGATAGAGGAAGTTCTCGAACAGCATGGCGTCGAACGCGCCCTCGATGACCTGACCCGAGATCAACCTGTCCTTGGTGATGGCCGCCACGAAACTCATGGAGAACTGCTGCCGCTTGGTCGCCTCCTTCGCAATTGAGAGATTCCTTGCCAAGACCCCATACTTGCCTAGGCGTTGGTTGGTTTGTTCGCGCACCGTTGGCGATGGGAGTGTATTACTATAGCGATTCGATGCAACCACAACCAGTATTCGCTATACCTGCTTGCTTGTCGTGCTTACCTGCTTAACTTGGCTCTGAACCTTCAAAAAGTTTGCT
>ARYC01001339.1:0-16024 GCA_000711775.1 Oxytricha trifallax | reverse complement strand
GGAAATTGTAATTTTTAAATATAAATTTAAATTTAACTAATTAAAACAGCCACTAATTTGCCTGAGGTTTCAATAGAATTTGATTTAGTAAGTATACAAAAATGTCTGTAAGAAATGGCCGTTACTATGCATCAACTTCAATAAAAAGTTGGAAAGTTCGAATCCTGCTTTGGAAATTTCTTTTATTTTTGTTTTAAAATAAGTTCAAAATAATATTGGAACTCAAAATAAAAGAAATTCCAAAGCAGGATTCGAACTTTCCAAATTTTTATTGAAGTTGGTACTTAGTAACGGCCATTTCTTACAGACATTTTTGTATACTTACTAAATCAATTTCTATTTAAACCTCAAGCAAATTAGTGGCTGTTTTAATTTATTAAATTTAAATTTATATTTAAAAATTACAATTTCCCCATTTAATATACTATATTAATAATATCTTTCTTCAAGTTAGTAACTTTTTCTATAGTAATTTTTAATTTCAATATATTTCTCTCTTTCTTGTCACCCTCTCTTTAATTTGAAGTACATTAACTAGTTTAAATATCTTCCACGGTACATTTAACATTCTGTGATAGCTTTTTAATTTCTTCAAAAGTTTAACTGATAAAAAGTATTATTATTATTTTAAACTCATTTATAGCTTTATTAAAGTTGGAGATATACAATAATTATGCATGCTACAACATTTTATTTATGATAAATAAATTAGCTAAACTCAAGCAATTTATTATATTTTTGAAAGTTGGAAAATCAGTGATTGATCCATTATGAATAAACATTGAGATCATACATTGAACAAAAAAATAAATCAATAAATTTAACATTTTATGAAATTCTCCAATAATGGATGATTTTATGATTATCACCAAATTTTACTATTAATAGTCATTGTATAATTTAGGAATACATTAAAAATCTTATCATTTGGAAGGAGATAATCTAGTTTAAATAATTTTTATCTATTTGATATTAAAATTTGGAATTTTTCATAGGCAGTGTGATGTTATATCCTCATAAATTGAAAGATAATGTATTCTATAAAAATCTCTTCTGGATTCGATTTTTTAGAAAACAATCTTGATTAAATAAACCATAAAATCTGAATCTTATTTCAATAATTATATATGGAAAATTATCCTTTTAAATATATATTATTCTTAATTTGATTAGTTTATTAGATTTTGATATTTTTACACAAGTGAGTAAACTTATGTTTAGCTAAACATAATAAATGTGCTATTTAGCAATGATAAAAATAAATTAAATCCTATATTGTAGAAATACATTTGAATTTGGAAAAATAATTATAATTAAATTAAATTCAAATTTATTTCGTGGCAGTTAAAGTTGGCCAATTTAAACGTTCTTGGCCTCATTCGATAGAGAATTAAAAATTAGCTGGACTTTATTATTGGCGGTACTATTTTATCTCATCAAAGGAGCGAGATAACTCGACTTTAATTAAACTCATCTAAATTCATTAAATTATACCTTCACATTAAAGTCGAGTTATCTCGCTCCTTTGATGAGATTAAATTGTACCGCCAATAATAAAGTCCAGCTAATTTTGAATTCTCTATCGAATGATCCCAAGTTCGTTTAAATTGGACAACTTTAACTGCCACGATTTTGATTTAAATTTAATTTAATTATAATTATTTTTCCAAATTCAAATGTATTTCTACAATAATTCAACTCGTTTAAACCCAGGCAATATGAAATAAAATAATATTGTTTGATGAAAAGAGATAAGAATAAATTAATGGTGCCATTATAATTTATCAATCATTGTCTATGCTTAATTCTCTTTTTAAGAAATCATTGATTTGATAAATGATATATTTTAGGACAAAGTAATATGTATTTGTATATTTATAATTGAAAAATAATCATTAAAGGATGCACAGAAAAAGAAAGATGCATAAAAATAATTTATTATATAATTGTAGATTTAATAGAACATCTAATAGGTTGCCTAGTGACGATATATATCTAAAGATCCTTAAAGAAAATAAAAAGACTGATTTTTCTTAAGACTTTTACAATTCTTAAATGGATAAAGTTATTTTATCTAAATTTATATGAGAACTGAGTTGGAGTGAAATAGTTTATAGGAAAGTTGTTTTCTTTATTCGAAAGTGTAAATTTATGAGTTTGAAAAAAATTATCAATTTTAAATATAATTATAATTAAATATTCCTCATGATATAAGAATTATTGATTAACTAAGTGATATAAGAGTTTGAAAGATACAAATCTGTGCAGAGAAAATCAATGATTTTAATGATCTAAAAATTGATTTGAATCAAATTTATTATTCAATTTACTTGATAAAATTTTATTAAAACTGCAATCAATTTTTAGTATTTCTTAAATTTCTATTAACAGATATTTAAAATACTCTTATTAAAAAATTTTATTTAAAATTCTTGACTATTTTCATTAATTGAGAACAATTCTTTTTTAAATTAAATAATGCTAAAATAATGGTTTAAACTATTCAGTATTTTTTTTATTTTTATTTATCTTTATGACTATGTGAATTTATTAATAATAAAAATCTTAACTAAAGTATATTTCTTTTCTTTTTGTCTGAGGATGAGACTTTGGAATCTTGCGTTTAATTATTAAGGGTATACATCTGGATGGTTTGACTAGGCATTCTTCTCAAAGCATGAATAAGTATCCTATTCGTCACCATGATTTTTCAATAGCCACCTCATTTTGATCCATGAAATGATGCTCAGGCCAAGTAGCTCATAAAGATGTTGCCATCCGTCAACTTGGGTTGAATTATTTGGCTGATGTTTTTAAATTTATATGTTATTCTTTCATTTAGACAAACTAAATGAAATCAAAAGATTAAAATTTTGATTAATCACAACTATTTGTTTTATTAAATACTAGAAAGTATTTATTTTATAATTTTACACTAAATTTTAATTAACTAATTAGTATAAATTACTCATAATTTTTTATTTAATTAAATTTTGCCCAAGTAAAATTGATAACATAATATATCATTTTATTATTATAGTTTAGTCTTTAATCTGATAATTAATGTTTAGTTCGACATTTCAAATTAGTCGTATGCTTAGTTCTATCTTTTGATTTAATAATTATATAAAATTTAAATTATCACATTCGAAACCCCAAATCTCTTAATGATGTTTATAATGGCTTTAATTTATAGTATTATTGGGGTTTTATTAGGGTTAGGAGGGAAATCACAGGTTTTATATGAGTTTAACATGTATTTATAGAATATTAACTGCTTATAATCAAAGGGATTTATCTACTTGTCATTTTTATAACTAATGAATCCTGTTGTATATAGATTCTCTCACATATCGTCTTAGGATTACCGAGGATATGCAGTTGCTCTCATGATTGTCTTCTACACAATGTTTTGTATTGCTTAACAAACCTCACTATACTTTAAATGCTTCTCTGCTTAGTTTATCGATTACTTTTAATGCTTAGTGCCAAAGGAAGCCATACTTTACATATCGCATTCTAATAGTATTGCTGCTACTGCCCACATAACCCATGAAACAGAGCCAATGGTCTTCTACTCACTTTTTGGGAAGTATCCTTGGGTACCAAGCATCTTTGGTAGTGTTACTATCTCTTGCCTTGTGGATCTATTGAAATCAATGACTACTATTTCTAAAGTACAGAGGTTTTGCATAAAATTTTCTGATTTCAAATCGCTATGAACATGGCCTAGTTTCATGAAAGCTCTTTCACACCCTTCATCATCTCAGAGAGTATCTCGTTGAGTCATCAGGGTATCTGTTATGATACAGATAATCTCTTAGAGTCATTTCAAGTTTCTTAAGTCTGAAAGCTATGAAACCATAGCCTAGAAATACTCCATCAAATTAATCAAATTATTGCAATTCATTTTCTATGCCTCTTTAAGCATGACATATTCGTTAGCAAATTAATTATAATACTGCTAGTTTTTTATGAGATATCTGAAAGTGTAGGTCTTGTATGCATATTTCTCTACCACCTTAGTTTTACTTTTTATTAGGGACGTCAATGTTTAATTGTTTTCAAACAATTACATTTATAGCAGGGATAAACAGAGCTCTCTCTAGTAAGCATTCGATAACTGCTCTATTAACTGATTGATACATAGATTCGTATCTTTTTAACTCTTGAGCTTCTCTACCGCTATATTTGATATTCAAGGTATATTTTAATTTCTCTTAGCTGGCACAAGTATTTTAGTATCTTAGTCTTAATTCAAGAACTCACTAAGGTGATGTTTTTGCATGTTCTTCTTGACTTTAGCTAAGTGGGTATAAGATTTTTGACAGGTCTTGTACCAGTATCTACCATCGATCTTATCATGCTTAAAATATACCTTACTCTTACCAGAGTGCACCATTTTCATATATCTCTTTAAGCTTTAATCAGCGAAGAAATTCTAGCAGTCTTAGCATTCAAAATTTTTATCTTTTCATTCAAAATTTGTTCCTTTACTTCCTCAACATCTTCTATTGATGTTTTAACTCCCATCTTATCTTCCTGCTTCTTGTCCTAAACTTCAATGATAAAAACTAGGCTTCTAATTCAATTGCTCTTAGATCTTCCTCCTTCTTAATGTCGATAACTTCTGGTTTCTTAAAGGATCTAAAGTTGGGCGATAATAAACTAGTTCATCCATGTATATATTTATATTTAATTTTTTATTGTAAAGCTCTTAAAACCTTTCTAGCTGTAATTATACTATGTAGGAGTCGCTACTCCAGCAAATAATACCACGAACCCCTTCAGTAATTTAGTTGAGTTTTTGATTGATAAAAGGTAGCAATCAACGCATGCTTTATTATAATTTTTTAGGGTTTATGTAGGGGATTAGGGTTTAAATATTAGTTTAAGCGAGAATATGCGAGTTTTGGGGTCAGTTTATGACAGTGAGTATATAGATTTAACTGTTTAAAATGCGTTATGGGTGCAATTATTATAGCATCTTACTCAATCCTATACTAAATTATACGTCTTTAGCAAGACTGCTTCATTAATCTGCTGCTACTGTCAGGTCTCACTGTCTATTAGCATTGATTTTAAAGAGATAGCATCTTAATTCTAAGCCTATTAGATCTCTAAAATTCTAGTAGCATCATGAAGACATTATCTTTTAATTTATTGCTCGAATATAATTGATTTGGGAAATTAAATTATAATTATATTTAAAATTTATTAAATTAGTTGCAGTTAACTTTGTCAAAACCTAGACAATATGGTACTTGTTCGATAGAGAATTTAAAATAAGCTGGACTTATTATTGGCGGTACTATTTAATAGCTTTCTAAGCGAGATAACTTGACTTTAATTTTTGGTTATTTTTTTATTTTAATGCCCAAATTAAAGTCAAGTTATCTCGCTCCATGGATGAGATAAAATAGTACCGCCAAGTAGTAAAGTCAAGCTTATTTTAAATTCTCTATCGAACAAGTACCATATTGTCTGAGTTTTTACAAATTTAACTGCAACTAATTTAATATATTTTAAATATAATTATTAATTAATCTCCCAAATCAATTATATTCGAGCAACAATGATAAGACTCTGAAATACTGGGTTATTTCTCTTTAGCCTAAAGAGCTGTTACGTTTCATCGATAATTTTCTGAGCTTCATGTCTCTTCTTAATATAACCAAAATTTATAAAATAAATTGGAATTTCTTAAAAGACAGTCAATCGCATTAAGAGAGTGATTAACTTTAATGTTCCATTTATAAGACTAATTTAAATTATATATTTTATTAAATGCAAAGAGCATGTTATTAAGTTTATCTACGCTGATGTAGCTGTATTTACATTCAAATATTTTTATATATAAGTCTTGGTATAAGAGGTACAGTAAAATCGAAATTTATGATTAATTGATTGAGATTCAAACTCAGGCTATTCTTGAAGGAATAAGTGAAGATAATGGTTTGGAGAAGTATGTTATTCATCCTCGCTCAATTAAGACTAAACAATACATAAGGTTCTCATAATAACTCAGAGATAAAAGTACGCTGACTAAGAGATTATATTGCTTGTTGATAACTTGTCATTCCACAAAACTTAAGACTCTAAGAAGGAATATGAAAGGCTAACATAACACCTGGATTTAATGTTCTTTACAGCCTTCAATTTAATGGAATTGAATTGTATTTGGGGCCTATTAAAAAGCCTTCAAGAAACTTCTTCTCTACCACATGATGTACGATTAATAGCTTGATATTAAAGATTTTATAAAAGAGTGCTGCTATCAAAGTCATTGATGAGAAAGCTAAAGTGTGTGCGAAAGAAAGGAGATTTTGTGTTATAAATAAGTATTATATTTTAAACGAATGAATAAAAGTGAGTTTTTAAATGGATTTGGCTTCTCTTTCTTTTCATCCTCTTACGGCTTTCTTTGTCCAATATTTTTCCTCTTTGAGCCAGCTCCTGAATAAATATTCATCCCATCTTGCTTTTAAATATCTTTGAAGAGTATTTTACTTAATTCATGTTTTACTTGAGACTTTCTCTCTCTGTTTAATTTGCTGCACTCTTTCATCAAATATATAGAATGCCAGTTTTTTCTATAAAGTTAGAAGTCTGAGCTTCCTTGAAATGAATATGTGCTTCTGCAATTATTATAGCCACGTCTCCCTGATTATAATGCCCTACTTCTCTTTTATTTCTGATGAGATGCTGTAGCGTTTCTTTTGAGCTCCTTGTATAATTTAATTTAAGTACTAAGGTTTCAGAGTTCCAAGAACTCCAAAAAAGAAGTATCTCTCTGGTAACTTATTAGAGAGTTGGGGCTAGGAAGGAAGGTAGAGTGGAACATCTGGATCACTCATTGCATCATTATAGTGGTTTGTCACTGAGATTTCTTTGTAGTTAGGTATCTCTATCATCCTGACCTCAATAGTATTACAAGCTTTTTATCTTCGCTAAGTAATGCTTTTAGGAATGAAATTTTAGTTCCTTCTTGAGTTGAAAAGAACAATACAATTAAGGTAAATAAGTTAGTTTAAGGTAAAAACTTACCTTGCTAAACCAAGTATCTGTAAAATCCTCTTTAATTAGAAAATTTTCTATTAAATCTAGAGATTAAATTCTCTTTATTGCATCATTCATAGACTCCATATAGCTTCCTCTTTTAAGTAATGTTAATACAATTTAATATTATGGATATCCATTCTAAGTTTATTAAAATCTTACTACTAAATAGGGAGGACCTACTGGAGGTCATCCTTGAAAAGATATGGGAGAAATTGTAAAACTTGCTCCAAGTTTCAGAGATGTATTTCCATTTATATCAAACTTTCTCCATTAAATAGCTCCTAATAATGTTTAATTATTTTAGGAGGACCTCCAAATTAAGGTCGAGTTGTATTAAGAGTTAATTTTTTAGGTTAAAACTTAATTAAGAGAATATTAAATTTAAAAATGCTTAATCTTTACCTCCAAATTAAGTTCAAACTTAATTTGGAGAACCTCCTTGAAAAACCAAACTCCTTTAGGAGCATTTTAATTTACTAAAATGTAAAATATTCTCATAAAAGAAGTCAATTTACAATCCTTTATGATCTTTCATTTTCTTATATCTCAACAAAAAATTTTTAAAGCGCCTTACACTCTATTACCATAACAGCAGCACATCCGGCTGGATCTTGATATTACCTTATGAACACACTCGATTTTTGGAAATTACAACCAAACAAACAAAATTAATTCAAATTAGTGGCAGTTAAAGTTGGCCAATTTAAACGATCTTGGGCTCATTCGATATGGAATTCAAAATTAGCTGGACTTTATTATTGGCGGTACTATTTTATCGCATCCCTGGAGTGAGATAACTTGAGTTTAATGTGAGGGTATAATTTAATGAATTTAGATGCGTTTAATTAAAGTGAAGTTATCTCGCTCCAGGGATGCGATAAAATAGTACCGCGAATAGTAAAGTCGTTAATTTTGAATTCCCTATCGAATGAGTCCAAGATCGTTTAAATAAGTCAACTTTAACTGCCACTAATTTGAATTAATTTTGATTTATGCAATTATAATTTCCAAATTTTGAATATATTCCTACAATACTATAATAAAAACTTTCAGCAAACTAAAATGGACGCTGACCTCTTAAGAAGAGCAGCATTACTTTGATCAAGCCAATAAAAAATACCATTCTAACAACAATAAAAAGTAGAGACTACAAAAGCTTGTACTTAGTGTGAGCCTACTTATGACAGCTTTGACTCGCCTAGCTATGAGATTCTATCTAAAGTCAAAGGAAATTCCCGTAGAGAAAGAGTACAGTGGAGGAGGTAAAATAACCCTCCATTATTTTTTAAATAATCAAGGTTGACTATTAATGCAAAGAATGCAATAAAATTTTCCTCTACAAGTCAACTTACAAGAGACACTTGAGAGATATACACAATGAAATGTCACGGTTATATCTCAAGCATTAAAAGAAGATATCAAATATATGTGAGTTCTGTGAGAAGCCTTATTCTTATACAAGATACTTTAAAGTGCACCTTAAGAAAAAGCACAACTAAAATTTTATGTTCATTCAAGAAGAGACAGGAAAAAAATTCCCAGTAGAGGCTCTTAGAGTCAAGGTATAGATGTAAGTCAAAAAGAAGAAAGAAGTTAAGAACTTTCCAGTCTTAGAGATCAATAAAATCATTGTAGAAATCAAGGCTTAATGATCCCTGTATTGAAAATTTATTGACAAAGATTCTTGCCTTAAAAGCTACCTCATTCTTGAAGATAAAATAGAAAGAAAGTCATTACGGATGACTAATATGCCTAAAAAATTTATCTATTCAATATCTTCCTTGCTGATGACAAGTTCTACATGGAATTTGATGTATTGTGCTATTTAATAGGCAAAGTTTAAAGAGTGTAGGTATTTAAAAGAGCTTGAAGCCATTTTGCTAGAAAGACAACATAAAGCTTTTAGGCTGCTTCTCCTTGAAATGATATACAGAGAATTCTTAACTGAAAATAGATGTTAAAGATAAATTTGCTAGATAGTGCAACAGATTGTAGAAGGAACAGAAGAACTTTACACGCTCGGTTACGTTCAAAGAGACTTGAAAACAGAAAAAAATTATGCTTAATTTTCAACCTCTGCAGAGAGTACAAGTTTTTGCCTTGGGAATTGTATTACTCACTCCAGGATATTTCCCAGAGAGAGAAGATTGGAGAGACGGTGATACAGCATGGAATTTATAGGCACTAGCAATAATCATAGTGAGTGACAAACCAAGAAATGATTAAATGATTATATTAACTGAAGGAGTGAGAGAGATTTAAAGAAGAGAATCAAATAATATTAAAATAAGTAAAAGATTAGTGGAGGCCTAAAAATGCTTGCCTATCAAACTATCATCAAGTCAAGCAAAGATAATCAAGCTACAATTGAGACAATCAAGTACACCTTAGAAAGATAAAGTTCAGAGAACTCCCACATTATATTTAGCTAAACTTTTTGTGAAATATTTATTAAAATCGCTTCATATACTCGCTTAAATTACTAATATTTAAACCCTAATCTCTAAAAAACCATAATAAAGCATGCATTAATTGGCCCCCTTAAATGAATAAAAAATTCAATCAATCTACTGAAGAGTTTTGGGGTTTTGATTCCACCGTTATGGGATATCTGATGGAGAATAGAGAGAAGCCATTGGTTGATCCTAAAGGGGTGCGTGCTTCCAACCTTACTTCGTTTGCAATACTGAAATTCCCAAAATTCCGACATTTGATAAGCAGCTCATTCGGCATGGGTCAGAAGATGATGAAGATCAAGAGAATCAGTATGATAATGTGGAGGATGACTATGCTGTGAACTTTGATGTATCGGAGGGGTAGCGCAGGTAGAGAGCAAGAGATTGAGTCAAAGCGCAAATGACAAACTATAAGAAGAAGTATTTTGGAGTGAATCACACAGTTAGCATAATTTTATATGCCAATGCTATTGTCTTATCATCAGATCACAAAATTTGGACTTATCTCTTATTTTGCTCCCCTAAATCATTAAGCCAGTGAACATTTAGAAATCTAAAGTGTAGTGCAACCTTGAAATGGAGAGAAAGACAGAGACTGAGATAATCTCAATATAGAAATATATACTGAAAGACTTTAATTTCTTCGCCAATTTGTGAGGGAAATTATCTATTAAGCACTAATTTTAAGAGCGAGTTGTTCTGATAGTATAGATTGTTTAATTTATTAGATTTATTTAATTAAAATATAAACTAATTCTATTGCATTCAATTTCTGTATATTATATCTCTTTTATCCTGCTAAATCTTTTTTATCACAAGACATTACTCTAAATAAATTTGATATCTTCCTTTCAATAATTTTCTATATAAGTAATTTTTCATTTAATAAAACTCTAGTATCAAAGTTCTTCGCCATATTTTAATCATTATTTTATATTGCAAATTTTATTGTCCAGAGCTTATCACTTAATATTTTATATTTTTGATTAATATATAAATATAATTTAATCTTGCAATGTTTAATAGTAATTTTTCAATTATTAAATTTCAATATTTGACTTAATTAAACCAATAATAAGACAATGAAGATATTAATTTAGCTTAAATTTTTTATAAATGAGTGTAAAAGACAAAAATTTATACTAAAATCATTAAATTGAAAAATAATCAAATAAAATAAACTTAAAATAACTAAATACTACCCCTTCACATTAAATCATTTATTAATATAGAAAGAACATTATATAGTTTAATTCTTTTTCCTCAATTTTTCACCTTTTTTTTCGTTGTGAAATCTACTGTGATTACAGTTTCTGGTACTAGTTCCTCAATAATCTTCTATCTCTCGGAACGATTGCAAATTAATTTGAAATAATGAATCCTGGTTAGAATATTTTCTTCATAATCATCATTTAATTTTTAATTCCATTATTATCTTGTAACTAATCCCTTGATGAGATCTATCATATTTGCTTGCATTGCTCTCTTATTCTTTCCTTCTTATAGAATACTGCTTGTGTAATAATTTTTCACTTGAGGGTTTATCTACTTTTACTAATTATTAAGATAATTGATAGAAAAGATGAGATTATTATATTGTTTAGATAATTTAGTTCAAATCTACTTATATAGTTATTTGAGCTGCTACAGCCAAGATTACAAGTATATCATTGATTTTCTTATTGATGGCATTTTTATACAAAGGCTTGGTATTCTAAGAACGAATACTTTGCCCTCTATTATCATCAACCATAATAATGCTATTATTATTATAAATATTGATACTATTAAAATTAACCATTAATATGAAAAATTAAATAAAAGTACAAATTAAATCTCCATAAATATAAAAAACATTTATTACAGTAAAAATATAGAGAAATATGTTCATATCTACATGATTATCTGATTTTCTGATTTTGATTTTCATATATTAGTTATTGTAATTGATTAAAAACATTTTTATTAATCCTACGAAACAGTTGATATCTTGTAAAGTAAATAAATGACGTTATTTCATAAATATCAAGGCTTAAGCTATTTTCTTAAATTTATCTGTTTTTGTTAGAAATGGAAGATCAAGAGCTCCTTAAGAATTAAATCTAAAACAAAAGAAATTATCTTTAAAATATAATGGTTAAACAATGAGTATTAGGGCAGATATTTTAAAAATTAGGGATATTTTTTGCTTAATATTTATAAAAGTTTTAAAAATAGTGGGTATGATTCAAGATCTATCGCTTTTTCAAAATAAAACTTTATTAAACCTGAATTATCAAAAATTACAAACTTAATCTTTTAGTTTATTAATTTTGCTAATTATTTCATTTTTTTAAATTTATTATCAATAGTATGAATTTTAGATGAAGTGAATAACTAAAAATTCCTTCCTTATTATTATCATTGGCATGCTCATGATTTCAATTAACTCCTGAATCACTATGACTTTTACCTCAATCAGGCATTGGCTTTACGCACAAACATTAATTGGTTTTATTGCTTAATATTATTGTTTTATCATTACCTACAATTAACACCTTCAATTTTACCTTCTGATCCATATCTATATGAAGCAGTCCTTATAGTTAAGTATTAACTATATCTACAACTATTAATACCTCTGTTACTATATTTTTTTAAAAAAATAATATATTTATCAGTTTAACCTACTATATCGTTTTAGTCAACTATCTGCTGTCACTCTAGCTATTATTTTAATAAACTTTACTTTAAAATCGTGATTTATTTGCATTTATATATTTATTTATCTTTTTTTTAGGATTATTATTGGATTTTATACGCATTTAATTCAGTTAATAAAAAATATCATCTTAAATAAAACCAAGTACATTTAGAAATCTTTGATGACCCTATCATCCTTATATATTTATAAAAATTCTCGCAACTCACACCGCCTAATTCTCAGAGCACATGTGTGATTATAGATGTTTTGTTTTATAGGATAGAAACCTGAATAATTAGAAAATTTTTATCGAAAATTCAAGGTGAAAGTGAACATACCACTCTGTTATTTCATGGAGTCAATACTCCTTGATAAAATAATAAAATACACTTCAAAAGTTTTGAAGTGTACTAATTGCTTTAATAAAAGCATATATTAACATTATTTCTTAAAGATTATTGCTAGTTTCAAAAGACCTATTTTTATTTTAGTCAATGAATTAATAAACCACCAACTGGTATCATCTTATACGCTGCTTTTGTAATTCATATTATTTTAAAAACAAATTTTATAATAAAATAAATTATTATATAAAATTTATTTAATTTAGTCAGTCTAGGTTTGTCATTAGTAGAAAACAGCTATTCTACTTCTAAAGCGTCAAACGTTGATGTTTTTAGTCAACATAAATTTTGAACATTTTAAAAGAAGAAAGTATCTTCAAGTAATTAAAGAATTATAATTATCATTTTCTTGATAGAGATTTATATTTTGTATTAATTAATTCATACCAGGAGCCACAGTTAGTGTAAATCTTATTATAATATGATAAACATGAAAATACTTATTATGATCCACACCCGAAACATGTGAACAAGAAGTAGAGGAAGAACAAGTGTTATTCCATCATCATATAGAAATTAAGCTTTTAAATATAATTTAAATGGTGGTATAAAAATGATCATTCTGGCTTTCATCAGCCTAGTACGTTAAATATTAGGATCCTTTGGTCATTTACACAATAAATTTACAATAACACTACTGTCCTGTCCTCTACCCCTGCCAATACTGAGCCATCAACCCTTACACCATCAACTTCTCCTTAAAATACCCCATTTCATATGAAATATTTTATCCCCACATGCTGATCGATTTCATTTATGATATCTTTCTATTGCATGCTTATAAATACAATCAAATGTATATATTGATAAATGATTTGAATAAAGTAATTAACATCCTTTTGTAGTACAAGACTTTAATATAAAATCCAATAGATTAATTAAGACAGGAAAATTGGGGAAAAGAACAATTAAATTAGAGGTTAAATATTAATGGCATAATTTATTAATATTTGGGCTAATTAATAAACTATTGGTTCGATTAATTATCCTTATAAAATAAACCAATCAGGGTGAGTAAATTTGATTTTAGCCTTATTATATATAATTTCAGCTAATAATAATTAATTTTGAATTTAATTATTTATTTCCCCAATCTTCGTGTCTTAATTGATCTATGGAGTTTATAATCTACTTTAATAATTACAGGTCTTAAATTATCATACCAATCAGTTTACAATATTTTAAAAATTCAAATACAATCTCGCCCAAATTTACAACCAAAATTCTTTTTTTAAAAAAAAAATCAAAAAAATAGCAACAATAAAAAATAGAATTTATAAAAATATGTTTAACATATACTACCCCCCATTCAATTTCAAATAAATGATTCTAACTAATGAACTTTATATATATCTTATTCTAATATAAATTAAAATTCTAATAAGTTTTAATTTTTTTCTCAATTTATATGCCTGCCTCCAAGAAAACGAAAATTTGATAAATTTAAAAACCATGTCATCATGATTAATTCTTAGAGAACAAATTTATTGGAGTCCATACTAAAAGA
Organism: Oxytricha trifallax; assembly: GCA_000711775.1. Taxonomy (NCBI): domain Eukaryota; phylum Ciliophora; class Spirotrichea; order Sporadotrichida; family Oxytrichidae; genus Oxytricha; species Oxytricha trifallax. The sequence continues at coordinate 1,912 of ARYC01001339.1, read as the reverse complement.
TAACCTAAAACATTGTAAAATATCTAATTAAAATAAAAAAATTGAAGTTTAAAATATTGATAAAGAAGAATATATATCAGGTAAAAACTCATAAGACTAGTAACAATAAGAATCGAATTTAGGTAAACATATTAATGACTAAGCTGAAAATTAGGAAAAAAGAATTATAACATAGAAATTTAAAACTAAATTGACACTAAAGATGTAGAGTTTCAAAAAATTAATAATAGATATGTTGATATTGATTATTATTTGAATGAAGATGATAAGTTATTTATAAGTGAAGGCAGTCTTTCTTAATATACATTAAAAAGTGAAAATGATAACAATAATGTTTATGGCCAAATTAATGATTTAAATAATAACTACAATATTATAGATGTGTAACCAGATTGAAATTGCTCTCCCAGAGAATTTTGTTTCACTCTACACTTTCCTGAAAATCAATTTCACTTTTTAAGATTAGTAGTTTTTGTCTGCATAGTAAGAAATAGAAGTTAATATGAAACTATTATTTTAAGAAATAATCATACCTTTTAGTAATATGCTGATAGAACGAAATAAAACAAGTAATGGGGTTCTTTTGTAGAAATGAATCCAATCATAAATATTTTTTAAATCTTAAATCAGCGTATATAATGATTTAAGTAAGAGCCATTACTTCAAATTAATAAAAACTGATTATAAAAAATTTTAAGAATTTTCTATTTCCATTCACATTTTAAAGCAATTCTTGAAAGCAATTACAATGATTAAATCTAAGTAATATCATAAAATAGTGATTAGTTAAGTCAAGATTAAAAATAAATTTAATAATAAGATATCTCAAGTTTGTTGTAAATTGATTTAACAAAGATTGGTTTTATTGAATCAGAAATGCCTCTAGAATAAGAATGATTATTAATTGCAAATTTTAGCACGATATGGAAAATACATACCTCTAATATTTAGATATACTGATAAGTATGAGTAATATTTAACATATACAACATATAAAATTAATTCAAGTAATGGCAATAGAGTTTTAGGTTAATATAAAGCTTTAGAGAGTAGAATTCATATAGCTTTTAAAAATATGGACCGTAAATTATGTTAGTCTTTTTAGCAAACTACTATTAATAATGAGAGATATGGATTATAAAAAGGATTAGAAATTTTATGTTGTACCCTATCAAAATGAAATCTTAGACATTTTAATTATGATCATGTGCAATAAAAAAATACAGGATTACATTTAAATGTATAATAAACATTTCAGATGTGAAAGAAAAAGTTAAATATAATTTTTTTTTGAATATTGAATAAAATGTTAGATGATATGTATTTAATTGTTAATAGTGTTTATAAAAACGAGTAGCAATACCACCAAATAAAAAATAATAATTTTAACCAATATTTTCAGCGACATCTTTGTGAAGAGTCTAAATTGATTTAACTGATGCAAGCTTTTTAAATAGCAAATATCTTTTTTTATTAGGTGTTGTAGACAATTTTTCAAAATTTGCACAAACCTAAGCTATTGATAAAAAGACTAGTTTGTACGTAATACAATGCCTTGAAAAGTATTATGATTAATTAGAGATTCCTGTTTTAATTTAATCTGATAATGGAAAGGAATTTAAAACTAATGAAATAAAAACATTCTTTGATAATCATTAAAATTACACATGTTACTTCTACTCCAAGAGCTTAAGGATGTGTTGAGGCATTCAAAAAAACTATTTAAAAGGGTTTAATACAAATCTAAAATATCAAAAAGATAATTCAATTTATAATTAATTATTAGAGATTTCTAATTGGTTATAAGAACAAAGTCCATTACACCACATTATTTTAGCCAAATTATGTATTTAGATCAACCTAGGAAGATATTTTGAAAAAAGAAAAGTAAAATATTGTTCAGAAAATTACA
>ARYC01001338.1:0-10093 GCA_000711775.1 Oxytricha trifallax | reverse complement strand
TAGTCATAGCTCCTCAACCACTCACCTCCTGAATTTCTAAGTAGTCAAGTTGGAATCAGCGTAGAAAGATTGACCTAGTCTCTGTGTTTTTAAGTCATGAAAATCAAAGAATAAAAAAGGGCTACTTTTTGACTTATGGGATAGCCCCAAATACCCAATATAATATATATTTCAAAACCCCAAAACCCCAAAACCCACCTGTAAGCCAAAGAAAACCCACCTGTAAGCCAACGAAAACCCACCTGTAAGCCAACGAAAACCCACCTGTAAGCCAAAGAAAACCCACCTGTAAGCCAAAGAAAACCCACCTGTAAGCCAAAGAAAACCCACCTGTAAGCCAAAGAAAACCCACCTGTAAGCCAAACCTTGTTTTCATTTGTTTTATTTTATCATTTAATGACTTTTTAAGTTAGCTTTGCAATTATTCCGACCTGTATTAATCAAAACCAATAAATTCGTCTATTTGACTATTTCTTTTTTTATTAGTAGTGAATTAATAATGCGCTATGTTATTTATAAATTTATTTTTTAAATGGGATTTATATTATTAATCTAATATGTACTCTTTGATCTTTTGGAATTTTTCGAATACTAATCATACTTAACCACAACTCTATCTGATATTATATTATGTTATATCTTGAATTTAGTTTTTCATTTATTTACTATTCCATTTTTTTTATTGATAAAGACACATATACTTGTAGAGTAGTAATCAAGTCATCTCGCACTCTATAATTAGCACTTCAATATCCCTCCTATCCCACCCACTATTAGTCTCCATTAATTTAGTCATTACTTTTTGAATAAAAGCCTTGAGTTCTCGTTACAATTCCAAGCCTTGATTCATATATCTTAAGGCTCTATTAAAATCAATATCTGTTACTGTTATTTTTGAAAAGTTTAACATTATAAATTAAGGCTAGAGGTAACTGTAAAAATAGCCTAACTTATGAAGCTCTTTTATACCTTGAATAGTTTAGGATGCTATTAAACTTGTTAGCCCATTTTAAACATCAAGATTATAAATGGTTTGATTATTAAATTTTGTACTCTTTTAGGAGTAAAAATTAACATTTACATGGTTAAAATTTACTCCCAAGTTGTAGATATGAAAGTTCGATATAATCTTACTTTGGCAAAGTTCATAATCACCTTGAAAACTGGTGAATATTTAAAATTCTTCCAATTTCTTGATTCATCTAGTCAAAAAGTGCAAATATCATAAACAATATCATCAATAAGAAACAGTGAAAGTAGGTGAGCTTATCTATAGTTGAGAAAGAAGTTCTTATAAACGATCTAATGAAATATGCGTTAGATGAATAAATTGAGGAAAAAGAATAGATTTGCCCATATTGCAAAACTGCTTATGCAACTCTATAGACCAGAGTAAATCATTTGAACAAATCCAAAAATTGCAGATTATATCACAAGGTCCAAAGAGTAGAAGACTTATTGCAAAACTTGATATGCTTGGGATGATGAGTTACTTATGAGACATTTTATAACTGTAAGAGACACATGAAAAAGAGCAATAGAGTAGACAAAGCCTCAATACCTAAGAAGCAAATAATATATGATGTAAAGGTTCTTGATAAATCATTAATTTTCGAACCTGATGAAAATGGCTCTTATTTTAAATGGCATTTATATTATTATTTTATATCAATTTCACTAATAATAAATTAGTGAAATGCATTTCACTAATCTATCATTAGTGAAATTTATATAATCATATTTATTTTATTATAATATATTTTTATTATGTTAATATCTATAATTGTATATATATTAATATTAATGTTCTTCTGTTGTATACACTAATAATTCATTTATAATTTTAACATGTATATATAAATAATTTAATGTCCAAATATCGGACATAATTAATATCTTATAGTATATATTCTAAAAATTAAATACTGTTTTTGATATTAGTTAAAATTAGATTAAATTATGATTTACAAGTCAATATAGACTTTTACAAATTCTAATTAGATTTAAGGAACATTATTCTTTTAAGAATATATATTCAAAATTTTTTCATTTATTCACTATTTGTGGATAAAAAATTATTATATATGATAAGAAGGGACCCTAAAAAATTGATATGGAAATAAGCATAATTACAGATAGATTTATGTCTAATTACATAAGGAATATTAGGATTCCTTAATTAGATACTCAATGTAATTATTAATACTTATAAAAATATAATGTATTTATTATTATACTTATATTAGCTTAATAATTATTATATTTAAATGTATTATAATAGTTTAAATATTTAAAGCATTTTAAATAACTAAAACAATGTCATTTAATGAGTCTTCGTTCGTTAAAAAACAAAATTCTCAAAAATCAGAATGTTTCAAATAAACTATTGAGTTTTGTTAATATATGACTCTATGCCATCTAATGGCTATAATAATTAATTTTTTAATCGATATATATATATATATCGATGAATAGAACTATGGTGAAATGAGATTTTAAAAGAAATTATTAGACACAAAACAGTCAGAGTTACAACTACCAGAGTTTATCAATGAGTTATAATTGGATACATTAGCGTAAAATGGATAATGTACTTCAAATAATAGTTCAGCAATGGGCTACCAATAAAACTCAGGTCAGATGTGAGGAATAATTTTCTCTGGGATAATTTAAAGATTACGATGTTGAAATTGATTGGCTCTTTATTTTAGATAGTAGTAAGAGTCTAAGACAAATTCCACTAAAATAGATCTAAACAGAAGGCATCATATTCTATTGGACCCTCTTCTACACTTAGAAGGATGGAATTCAAATCTTAAAGAATAAGATTATAAAGTGCTTAAGACACTTTAATGGATTAAACTGACAAATAAGAGGAATTTAATAAATTGTAAAAGTCCACAATATTCTTAGGAGTATTGTTTAATTGGTATGAAAGGCAGTCAATGTGCAAGCATAATTGATAGAATTCCAAATTAGATAAAATCAGAGAGAAGAGAGCAGTCAGAGAAACCATAAGAATTTTGGGACATCATTAATCGGTTATTGGGAGAAGAGTACAGGATAGAAATTTTCACAAGAAAACATTCAAGTAAAATGCATACAGTCCATATTGGGAATGAGATAGAATGGGAAGAATAATTGAGATTAGCTAATATAGTTTGACTAATTAATTAACTAAATAAATTTATCTAAAAAATTAAATTTAATTAAATAAGTTTTGAAATTATCAAATAAAGAGAGAAATAAACTTTTATATATAGAATAAATTTTATTTAATAATTCAACTCTAAATTTAAATATATAACTTTAGGGTGTTTGTTTTTTTTAAATTATACTTAAATTTGAAATAATTCATCTCCTAGGTAATCTTGAGTATGCAAAATAAAATTATTAAATATCAAATTTTCTTTAAGTATACTGCATCTTTAGCATGATTTAGGCAGCTAAAAAAACTTTTCTTAATCCACTCAAAATTAGTATTCAAAATTTGATGAGTTAATTTTTATAAATTCTTCTCTGCTAGATGGCTCAATCATATATGATTTAATCTTTTTTATTGCTGCAAAGAATTTTTCTATTTGAGCCAAATGAAATTAATAAGGCCGAGATACATGACTGTAATACCGAGCAATCTAAATTTTTGCAGAGTGACAACACTTTTGTGATAAGTTGCGTTGTCTAAAATAAAGACTACAGTTGGTCTCCAGTTAATCTAATCTTAATCCAGTTAGTCAATTATCAAAAGAATGAAGTAAATCACTGTACTACTATTATTTTTTCTAATATCTAGCGTGAAAAATACTCTGCCATCGCTTAGCACCGCAGCTATCATGTTGACACCGTATAATCAAACTAGTTAGTCATTGTAATTTCTCAAATCTTTTTATCTCCAGCTTTTTCATGTATTAGATTAGTTCTAAATACTACTTACATCGATATTGATAAAAATTTTATCATCATTCAAATAATAGACATAGTTAAAGGCTGCAAGTTATCTTAAGTTCAAGCAGTCGTTGATATTTGTTCTTTTGTCAATCATATAAACTTTCTTATATGTAAAACCTAGATCTGTAGTCATTATATTTCTTATTTGTTTAGTTGATATATTAATTCCAAGAGTTTGATTTAAGCTCTATTGAACTTGGTTAGCAGATTGGATTTGCTGTTTATGAAATAAAGAAGAGTTTATTACTTAATTGAAAATTCTTCCTTTGAAAAGTTTATTCTTGCTCTCAAGATATTATTTTTTCCTCTTTTTGCGAGCTTGTTCCAATAATCTTATCATCAAGTATCAGCTCACTTTAAAGCGTGTCATTAATTACTTCTTAGAGCTGATCTTAAGGTAAGCTAAGAAATTTTTCATTTCAACTAATCGCCTTGAGTCTTTGGAATAGCTTTCAATGTTTATCTAAAAATTAAAATTCTAGTTATTTTATGATTAAATAAGCAACTTAAAAAGCTAGAGTTTAAGGATAAATGTCCTAATCATGCATTTTCAAAATTTTCTTTGTGAAAGTTGTTATTTTAGCTAATTTTTCTCCTGCTTATTTAATTTTTTGCGTAATAAGAATTTTGAAGCTTTTCTATTAGCTATATTGTTTATCAGTTTATTTTTTTCTTAAGGCATTTTCTACCTATCTGTCAGAGCTATTCGAAACGATTAGACGCCTTGAATCAATAATAACAGTGCTATAAGTCTACCCATCTATTCTCTATACAAGAGTGTCTTCAAGAGTCTTGATTCTTGAATATGTCAATTAAACTAATTTTAAATGTTCTATTTCGATGTGTCCAGGCACAATTAAGCAAGTGGTCTTACAAAGTACAATTTCATCTCCTGATCTTTTTCATTATTTGAACTATTATTAGAATCTTCATTGCTTTCATTGCTTGTTAAATTCAAAATATTTCCTGATGCAAAAAATTCTCTAATATCTTACTGCTTAAATAGATCCTTATTGTGACTTTCCATTTTCTATTAATAAAACTATTAAACTTTAGTATAAAACTATTTCTATATAAATGAATTACTATGAAGTAAAGTAAATTAGTTAGCGACTAACATTTTTAAATTTAATAGAATATTTAAATTAAGCCCTATCATTATTTTTTAGGGTTATTAATATTAATTCAATAACTATAAACTTGGCAAATGAACTCAAACAACAACTTGCAAGAAATTCATGTGAGCCAAGTGAGGATTGGGTCCAAGAAAGAACTCTATGTCTTTTTGACCTAAGAATGTGGAGCGTATTTGCCCAATATGAATTGCTCTAATATATACTTCTTTCGAAGTAAATTAACAGGAGAAAAGGAGGTAACATATTTGTTAGTAAATCTCAATAGTTCTTAAAACGAAGATATCTAATAGTTTCAGCTGTTCCACACATAGAGGGTCTCACATTTGACGACTTTCTCTTTTTTCTGAAGGCAAGCCATCCCTTTAGAAATACCTCCCCGATTAAATGGATTGGCTCCTTTTAGACAAAAAATGGATTACTGACATTCTACTTTCTTTACATACTGATGGAGTTAACAATATGATACAGAGTGCTAAAGAATAGCGAAAGCAAAGACTCGACACCTCTTAAAACAATCTAGTTCATATGAAGCCTCAATTCAAAGATGCTCTGAATAATTCTATTTCATTTAGAGGTAGCCTTATTATATTATCTCACTGTTATTTAGTAAGTAAGGGTAGATCAGCATATTTACTCAAGAAGAGTACCAAAAGAAAGTCTAGACAACCTAACTAAGAGGATGAAAAATCTAGTTAAAATGTCGGCACTAAGTAAAATTAGAAATATATATATTAAAATTAGAGGGTGAGAAATGAAATCAACGATTTAAGGGGACAGGTTGATGACCTTTTCAACTATGAACAGTTGGTGATGCAACTACATGAAGGGGGGATAATAGACTAGGAGGGAAATCCTTTAACCTATAGCCTAATTAATAGGATAATAATTTTATGATTTGATTTGACTTATTTTAGTTGATGCCTAAATTTAAAATAATTCTATAAAAGTTAACAAATAACTATATCTCTTAGAATTTAAAATTGTCAAATTTTTTCATCTGAATGGTAAGCAAATTATTTAGGAGTAAAAATTAACCTATGGATGGTTAAAAAATACTCCTAAATATAAAATCTCAGATTTGAGTTGTTTCGATGTGTTGTACAAAGAATATGAAAATCCTGTTAAGTAAATAAAAAGTCTTACAAAGTTATACAAAGTATTAAAAAAAATGAGAAACTTTTACTAAGTATGACAAAAATATTTGTATATTTAAGGAATTTTAAGAAAGCTTATAAATTTAATGATCACACTCAAAACCCCAAAACCCCAAAACCCCTTAGTGAGGTTTATAAGTGCTTTGATTTGTAGGGTATAGTTGGGGTCTTATTGGGGTTAGTAAGAGAAATTAGGCCAATTTGCAAAATGAGAAATAGAAATTAGCGAAATTTAGGGTCTATTTATGATGAGTAATATTTAGATTTACTACTTAAGCTTAGGTATGGTACAAGTATTAATATAGACTAAGTCAAACCAGTGTTGAATTATACAGCCATAGCAAGACTCCTACACAAGAGTGCCTCAACTGTTAGGTATTATTGCTTGTTAGCTGTTTAACATTATAACTCAGGCTCTTGAAAACATCCTGCAAGAAAATAAAAGTTCTCACAGGTCCATATTGACTATCTCTGTGACTCTAAGACATTGAGTAAAAATAGAATAAAAATCCAAAATTAAATGAATAATCTAGAATTTAATTACACTATTTTAATACTAATTTTTAAAAATATAATTAAAAACTACTCTATCTCGAAATTATGTCCATTTCGAGATAGAGTGCGATAGAGTATTTTAAATTACTCATATAATTAAAATCTTAAAATAAATGGAATGAAGTTTTAAAATATTCAAATGTTATTTGTTATTAATAGATTATTAATTTAACTTTATCAATCATTGACTTATTAAAAGATTAAAATTTAAAGGAATCTGCTTTATTTTAATTTCATTGACAAGTTTATTTTAAGATTAATTAATTATATTAAATAACATTTGAATATTTTAAAACTTCATTCCATTTATTTTAAGATTTTAATTATATGAGTAATTTAAAATACTCTATCGCACTCTATCTCGAAATGGACATAATTTCGAGATAGAGTAGTTTTTAATTATATTGTAATTAAATTCTAGATTATTCATTTAATTTTGGATTTTTATTCTATTTTTACTCATTAAAGTATTGGGCTCACTTTCCTCTTGACTAACGAGCTGTCATGTTTCATTGCAAGTTTCCAGACATGCGTATCTCTCCTTAGACTATAGCCAATATTTATAGACGAAATGGTATTACTTTCAAGACTGTCAACAGAGTTAAGAGAGTGATTGATTTTACAGTGCCATTTTATAGTAATAATTTAAACTATATATATGATTAAATGCAGAGAGCTATTGATAATAACATCAAGTTCATACATGCAGATGAAGCTGTGTTTACGTTCAACACTTTTATCAATAAGCCATGGTACAAGAAGTATGATAACATAGAAGTTTATGACTAAAAAGTAAAGGTAGTCACTCATGCAATTTTAGCTGGTATAAGTGAAAATTCAGGCTTAGAGAGTTATGTGATTCACCCTCGCTCTATTAAGCGAGAGTAGTATATAGAGATCCTACATAAGCTCAGAGAGAAGTATAGCAACCAAGAGATCATCCTGTTTGTTGATAACCTATCAGTTCATAAGACTAAGGAGTCTAAGAAAGCTTATGAAGAGTTAAACATAACTCCTGTATACAACGTTCTTACAGCCCTTAATTTAATGGAATAGAATTCTACTGGAGTTAAATAAAGACTCACTACAAGAAGCTTCTGCTGTATCATCTTATGCATGACTTGCCCCTCGATACAGTAGACTTGATTCAAAGCTGCTGTAAGAGAGTGAGCGTAGATAAGACAACAATTTGTGCAAGAAAGGGAAGAATGAATGTTTATAAATAAGTTTTAGATTTAAACGAATGAATATATTCACATATTAAACTGGCCCATAAATGGGTTTGGCTTCTCTTTCTTCTCCTCTTCTTATGGCTTGATTGGGCCCATATTTCTTCTCTTTGTGCCAGCTCCTGCATCTATGTTCATTTCATCTGGCTTTTAAAGATCTTTATAAAGTCTCTTGCTCAACTTCATGAATTTTCTGTGACTTTCTCTCTCTATGAACCTTAGCATGCTCTTTCATAAGATATATACCAGTGCCAGATTTTCCTTCAAAGTTGTATGTCAAAGCTTACTTGAAAGATAAGGATGCTTCTTAAGTTCCTCTAGCCAAGCTGAGCTTATAAGTATGCCTTGCTTCTTCTAGTCTTCAGGAGAAATAGAATATCGTTTCTTATGTGCTTCTTCAATAATTTCTCTGAGATACTCCTCTTTTATTGTACCAAGAACACCAAAGAAAAAGTTCCTCTCTGGTAGTTTTTTAGAGAGTTGTTTGTTGGTAGGAAGGTAAACTACCACTTCCTCATCTTACATGGCATCCTCATAAAGATTAGTGACTGAAATCTCAGGGTAGTTGGGAATTTCGATTAGTTTAATCTCTTTATTTTTAAAAGCTTTCTTCTCCTCACAAAGTATTGCTTTCAAGAATGAAATTTTGGTACCTTCCATCGTTGGAAGGAATAAACCAACTGCATAATATGTAAATAGTCATCAAGTTATCTTACCATGTAAAGTTAGGTATCGATAGAGATCTTCCTTACTTCTGAACCTTGATATCATTTCTTGAGCCTCGACTCTTTTCATTTGATCATTGAGTGATTCCATCTTTGTTCCTCTTCCTATTAATGAATTTCAAATTATAACTTATAGACTTCTGGATCCTATTGTTTAAAATCTTACTATTAAATATCGGCATCTTATAGGAGGTCAACCCTGCAAAGATACGTGGAGAAAGTTTACAGAAGCTGTAACAAACTGCAGAGATGAAGCTCCATTTTTATCAATTTAGTTCCATTAAATTAGTACTAAATTTGTTTAAATTTAATTAGTACTGGTACTAAATTCGTTTAATTTCAATTGGTACTAATTTAATAGTACCAAAACTTAATTAGTACCTAGTTTTAAACTAATGAGGTTTTAATGGAAAAGTTCCAATATGGTTCAAAACCTAACTGGTACCAGTACCAACCTCAATTTTTTCTAAGTTGGTACCAAAATTAAAAATATTAAGCATGAATTTAGAAAATTTATAGTTATAAACTTAGTATAAATATGATGTCTAACGCCTAAGAATCACCCATTGTTGTTGCAGTACCAACTCCTATACAAAGTTACTATAACTAGAGAGGTTATTAGAGCTTTATAATAGAAATTTAAATTTGAATTTAAACATGGCGGCTAACTTAAATCGCAAAGCAGTCTCTCTTGGCAGTGGATAATCTTAGCTAAACTTAGGATAAACTAAGAAGCCAGAGATCATATACATTGAAAAGGAGCCAGAGCTTAAAGCTCTTGAGTTTGAATCAGAGGTGTTTGTTCTAGAAATAAATATCAGTGAAGCAGAGAGCAGAGATAAGTATTTAAACGCTAATCGAAGATGTTGAGGAGTTAAAAGAACATCTCCCACTAGAAAAGATTAAAGAATTCTAATGTCATGAATGCTAAAATTTCTTCTCAACTGATTCGAGCTTGAAGAGGCACATCAAAGAGATGCACTCTGGGAGAGATAAGATATATTTTAAGCACGAAAAGGTCGATGGCAGGTATTAGTGCACGACTTGCATGAAGTCTTACACTCACTCAGCTAAAGTTAAAAGACACATGCAAAAACATCATTTAAGTGAGTTTTTAATGCAAGATAAAGAAACATAAAAACTTATACCAGCCAAGAGAAAGTCCAATACTGTAGAGTCTTAAAAGAGAGCAGGAAGAGAGACTTAAGAAGCAGAAACGTTTTGAGTCAATGAACCAACCAGCTAATGAATTATATATAGCATACTTGTAAGAGAGAGCTATGTATATACCTGCATTAAATGCAGTAGATCTCAGTTTTTGCATTGACAACTATTTACATATTGAT